>LPNX010406563.1:418212-475450 GCA_001517045.1 Pseudotsuga menziesii
CTCTGCTTGCGCGTCCTAGACAAAGGGTACGTGGGTACGGAGCAGGCGCAA
The DNA here is from genome assembly GCA_001517045.1 of Pseudotsuga menziesii. NCBI lineage: Eukaryota > Viridiplantae > Streptophyta > Pinopsida > Pinales > Pinaceae > Pseudotsuga > Pseudotsuga menziesii. The sequence continues at coordinate 418,264 of LPNX010406563.1, forward strand.
GAAACTGTGGACGGTTGTGGCGTAATCAGGAACGAAGCGTCGAAGAAAATTGGATCGCCCTTGCAGACTTTGGAGTTTTCGGAGCGTTCGAGGAGAAGGAAGGTCTAAGATGGCTTGGACCTTCAGGGGATCAACAGTAATTCCTTTCTGGGAAATGATGAAACCCAATAATCGACCTGCCGGAACGAAAAAGACACACTTGTGTGGGTTCAAGCGGATATGATATTTGCGACAACGCAGAAAAACTTGCCGAAGGTCATTAAGGTGGTCTGATCGTTTTCAGGAATGAGCTGTAAGGTCATCAAGGTAGACGAGCAGGATATGGACCAAATCATGAAAAAAATAGGTCATGGCCCGCTGGAATGTGGCACCAGCATTTTTTAGGCCGAGAGGCATGACGCGATAGGCAAAGGTGCCCCATGGGGTAGTAAAAGCTGTTTTGTACTGGTATTCCTTTCGGATTTGGATTTGATTGTATCCGGAAAAATCGTCCATGAACGAGAGGACTTCATGCCCCGCACACGCATCAATGAGCTGGTCAATGAATGGCGTGGGGAAATTGTATTTGGGACAGGCACGGTTTAAGTCTCGGAAGTCAGTGCATACTCGAATGGTGCCTTGTTTCTTGTTGACAAGAATAGGGTTTGAAACCCAGGTGGTATAGGCAATAGGATAAATGAATCCTGCCGTGCAAAGCTTCTCAATCTCTGCTTTGACAGCTGGGAGTTTTGAGGGATGAATAGGACGCTGTTTCTGACGAACGGGGGTACGTCAGGCCATGTGTCGATGTGGTGCTCTATAATGGTAGGGTCAAGACCAGGCATTTCGGTATAGGACCAGGAAAAGACATCACGGAATTCTTTGAAGAGTGTTTTGTATTCCTCGAGCTCCTGCTCAGTGCAAGATGCTCCTAAAGCGATGAGTTCGGGGGTGCCTCTGGGGGCAGCGATATCAATTTTGATGACAGGTGAGATGTTGGCCATGTTACCCTCTTCGAAGGTGTCAGGAGCAGGAATTGGGTCCTTGAACCAGTCAACCTTGGGGGGAAGGAAGTCTTTGGACTCGACTGTAAATTGGGTAGCAGTGTTAGAGGAAGATTCATCTAGGAGAAAGTAGGAACGATGGTGCATGCCATCCCAAGGATAGTCCAGGGCAGTGAGAGCTTTGAGAATTTCCTCATCCGTACGGAATGTTTGGGTCGTCAAATCGATTGACGGGGGTGTAGTGACGGAAGAGATCATATATATGGTATTAATCTCGTCGGAAAAGGGATAGTTCGGGGGGTGGATCTCCACAATGGTGGGTGATGGATTTGCAAGATCTAAATGGTTCGTCTCAAAAATAACAGGTTTGACCTTTCCGAAGGGGGGAGAGATCAGGAAATGGATTTCCTTAATGGTGAGGCATGCCATCTCGAGATCCAGATTGTTTATCTCAAAGAGAGTGGTATTAACCTCTTCAGAAGGGGACGAGACCGGGGAATGGATTTCCTCAATGGTGAGTGGTGCCGTCTCAAGTTCCGGATTGTTCATATCAAAGAGAGCTAGTCTGTACTCGGGGAGATCGGGACAGTGATGGGAGTAATGCGCGTAAACCTCGCATAAGGCACATGAGTGGTTAGTGCGCAGGGATCTATCGCGAGGCGTAGGGGTTGGATCTAGATGGACAACCAGGATAGTGGGGTCGTCGTTGAGCATTTGCATGTAATTCTTTAATGCCGGTAACTGAGGACATAGGTGAGTCGCATGGCCCAACTCATCGCATAGCGCGCATTTGGGAGGAGCACGAAACAAAGGGGGGTTTTTAACTGTCTTAGCAGGTGGGACAGCAGTGTAAGGTTGGGGGCCTCTGCCCCCAGTGGGTTTGGTAAGAGGAGGTGGAGGTTTTGCAGAGGGTGATGGGGTAGCGACACCAGGAGGTGGTTGATTAGTAGTGATGATGGGTTGTACCGGTTGCAGGACGACATCTGGTGTCGTGGGATGAACGGGAGGTGAAAGATACCAAACGGGTAATCCCAAGGTTAAACTGGGGAGGTTGAGGGTAGCCATGACCGGGGCGCTAGCCACTCCTGAGGGAGGGAAGAGGAAAGGAATGGTATGAATGGGTGTAGCACCAATGTGACTAGGTACCAAAGGGGTTTTAGGCAACAAAGGTGTTTGATTAGTAGGAGTCCGCGTGATGTGGGACAGGGTGCATAGGTCGAATACTTTAGTGGTAGGAGACGGGGGTGGAATAGATGGGAAGGTTGAGATCATTGGTGCATCTGAGTAAACGCCGGGACCTACTGAAGACACGAATGAGGTGGTGGCATCCGAAAAAGGTAGTTCAACCATGGGGAGCACGGGCCCGATAGAAGAAATGACTGTGTTGGTGGCACCTGAGATAGGTTATTCTACCATGGGGAGAACATTTTCGGGCGCCGCAGGGGCATTGGGATCGTGGTAAGTAAGTTGGTCAACCGTGACCACGCATCCCTCATGGGGGAACATCATGATACGAAAAACGGTAGAAGCGACTGCCTGCATGGCATACATGTAGCTGCGGCCAAGTAACAGGTTATAATCGAGCTGGGCATTGATAACCTCGATGTTGATTAGGACGGTTTTTCCAGCCAGCTGGACGAGGACATTAGTCAATAGGCCTTGTGGTTGAGCTGAATGGACGTCATAGGCTCGCAACGCAGTAGAGGACTGCTGGAGAGGGGGGGATACCATTTTCTGCCAGATGGAGATGGGCATGAGACATGTATAGGCACCTTCATCAATAATGCATTGATGGACGACAAAATTCCGAATGGAGACAGAAACTTGGAATGATAAATTGGAAGGCAGGCGGGGTTCGGATTGGTCCAAATCAAATGCCATTAACTGTGAATCATTTGGATCGATAGCTCCAATGGCTGAGAGTAAATTCTTATGCTACGAAGGGTATTTTTTCAAGACTTCTAACGCAGACATGGCTGCGGGGGATTGGGCTAAATCATCGACAATGTTGTAGTTAGACGCAGCCCGCGCATTGGGGTTGTTGTTGATACGACGAAGTGGGAAACGGGCTGTTTTGGGAGCTCCATCTAGTGGAGGTGGAGGTATACGTAACGCTTGATCAGTGGTATGAGCGTTAGCAGGGTTATTGGCAGGAGGGGCTTCCGGGGTGGAGCCATATTGGTTCTACCGAGTCTGGAGGTTGACCTCATCGGAGGACATCATCAACAGATGGTGGGTACCTGAGTCAAATATGGGTTGATCAGGAGCCGCGTAAGTGATTTGTTGGATGGGCGCATTAGCTGGAGGTGGAGCCAATGGTTCAGTGTTCACTAAGCCTTGGTTTGGTAAGGGGTTTTGTAGCACCAAAGGTGGCTGCTGAGGTTGTGGGGGATTGGGTGGTGCTTGAGGAGCTGCCTGTCCTTGGCGTAGTCTATCAGCAGCCAAAAGGTGTTGAAATCGCTCCATAAGTGGACAAAAATGTGTGTAGTGGCCATAGACCCCGCAAACAGAACAAGGATAGTTGGTTCACAAATTGGGGTTTTTAGCCTGTTTGGGCGAGCGATCAGGGTTTTGGTTGGTAGGGGCCGCGTTATGGTTGGCGAGGGGATTAGGGTGTTGACCAGCTTGCTCGGTCTGTTGGTTGTTCCCACGGTTGCGGCCTCTGCCGCGGTTTTGTTGGCCCTGGTTGCGTTGGTTGTTCTAGTTTAGCAGTGGGTTTTCTTGGGTGTAAACCTGTCCTTGGGTAGTAGGTGGATCTGAGTTTGCGCAGGTGTGGGAGCGGGCTGTGGCTGATAATAATGAGGTTGGGCTTGTGGTGGCGCAAGAGCTGGTGCAGCCTGCTGATGATAGTAGGGTTGAGGTGCGATCGGGGGGGGGGGGCGTAAGCGTTTGTCATATGGCTGAAACACTGAGGTGGACAGGAGGGTCCATGGGAATGGTGTCGATGTGGCATTTGAGCATACGAGTTGGTTGCTCTGGACTGTGACGTGGCTCGCGAAGGTTCGGGACCAGGGGGAGGACGGGCTATGGAAAATGGCTGAGGCTGCGAAGAGAGATGGCCAATGATGCCGTCGGCAGCATGGGATGCCCCCGACGCATCGTGTTGGGAGGGATCTCCGCGAGGGGCATCAGGTATGATGGTATAAAGATAACCTGACTGGGCGTAAATGAGATCGAACTGCTGGGATTTAAGGATAGCCTCTTCCTCCGACTGGGGTCTTTCAGCTGCCACATCCTTAGCAATGAGCAGAAGGAGGGATTTGAGGAACCAATCGAGGAAGATCCGGTCATCTAACTTGATTTTGCATAGGCTACAGCATCGACGCCATTCGTGAATGTGGTCTGTGATATGGGTAGCCGTGTTCTGCCAGCAAGATAGGAGGATCTCCATGCCCACGTCATAGCGGACAGGTAACTGGAAGAACTGTAGGAAGATCGAGACCAGGGACGTAAAGGTGGCATGGGTTCCATGGGGCAGCTCAATATACCATTTGGCAGCAGAGCCAGTGAAAGTGCACTGTAATAAACGGAGGCGAATGGGGTCATCTACTATGGAATTTGAGGAACACCATAGATGGAAGGACATGATATGGTTTTGTGGGTCTTCACCTGCCTTACCCTCAAACTTAGGGATGTCAGAGGGGAGCTTGGTAGGCATGGGGGGCCACGCAGGGTTGTGTCGGATGGGGTCGTTGGTTAATCTGGCTAGGTTAGGTAGGTTGAGGCTAGCCATGTATGGAAAACTAGACGGAGGGTGTGACACGGAGGTGGGTTGGATCAAGTTGGGGCCCATGCCCCCAAGTGGAGGGGTGATGGGAGGGATGTTGCCCCCAAATGGGGGAACTAAGGTGGTGGAGGTCGGACCTACCCCACCAATGGTGGTATGAGTCACTAATGGAGTGGGGATAGGTATTCCTGCTGCGGAATTGGTATTGTGAGGGGAACAGTAGAGGGGTGTCCCGTGGAGGGCATACCCATGATAGGTGTGATAACTGGTGTAGTGGTGGATGTGCCACCAACGGTCCCTCCCATGAAGGGAGTGGGATTCATGCCAGCCATGGGGCTAGTAGGGGCGGGGTAAAGGGTGTTCTCGGATTCAGGCTCTGAGTCTGAGGTAAAATAAGGGGCGTCAGAATCTGGTGACGGAGTCCTATGCCGCTGACGAGTGGAGTCAAGTGACAAGGCTCGAGATCTACGATGAGTGGTATCAAGTGATCCGTGCTGTGGGGGTTCGCCTCTGAGGCACCGAGAATGTCTCAGGGAAGAATGGTGATAAATGAAGTCAAATCTCTGTGAGTTGAGGTAACTACAAAAAGGCTCAAAAAACCCTAATGCGACCGAGTGTGCAGAAGGAGAGCTCAAAAAATAGGGCACTCAGGCCAACAATCAACTCAAAATGCCCACTGTAACAGCTGTGCTACAATAGGCGGAGTGTCAACCAAAAAATGGTCAGAATACCAACAAGCAATAGGTTTGCTAAAAATAGAAAACGGTGGACTCACTAGACCAAAAGGAGGTAAGGGAGCATGCAAACACCTAACTAGTAGTATTATGACTCAACTAAGCATATCCTCTGCAAGGTGATGAAATCCAAGTCAGACAATATAAATAGGAAATTCAAATGGCTAAAGAATCCCCCTACCGGGAGGGACCTAGGGTACGCAAACCTAGAAGTATGGCAACTAAGATACCCCATTCATGACACGTCCAGAAAGGTAAATCTGCCGCTTGGTCCTTTAACCGCAATATTCCCTATACAGGGATATTCCGAGAACTGCAAAAGGTAGCCCTTCAGTTACTGAATGGAGTTCGGTATTCCACTCAGACCTCCGGAACCAATATCACGACTTCAACCCTCCTAAGGGAGAGGCCTTCTGATAATCTGGTTGTGACCGTGTCAAAAAATACTAAGGGATTTTGGTTCCCTAAAGGACAACAACTATGTCTCAAGTGTAAATAACCAAGGGGCGTTATTGGAAGCCTATCCCCTTGATCCTACCTAACTACAAAAATTCTTTTGTGTTCCCCAAGTGGGGTTAGAATGTTGGTTGAGTTAAGTATTTTTTAAGTCTTACTTGATTTAGGTGACAGATTGTGTGCTGGTGAGGTTATGAACCCAAAAGAGAAGTGCCAGGGCAACTTCCGAAATAAAAATGTAATTGAATGAAGCAATTTATACCATTCAAAATTTATCTGAATAAACAATGCTGAATAAACAATGCTAAAATTTTGTAAACAATTCTGTAAACATGGGACAGAAAGGCTGTAGGGCTGCCGGTGGGACAGATGGCTGTGCTAGTGCAGGAAATATGGTAGCAAAGTGACTGGGTTTCGGCGCGGCAACGAGTGCAAAAATCAAATCGTGGATCGCAGGTATGGGGTGAAATCGCGCGGTCGGACCGCGGGTTTGAAGGAAAAAGTCGCGCGCAGATCGCAGGTTTTTGGCTAACAGTGGCGATCGGACCGCGGGTTTGAAGGAAAAAGTCACGGTCGGGATGCAGGTTTCTAGCTAACAGCGGCAGTCAGACCGCGGGTTTGAAGGCAACAGTCGCGGTCGGGACGCAGGTTTCTAGCTAACAGCGGCGGGCGGACCGCGGGTTTGAAGGCAACAGTCGCGGTCGGGACGCAGGTTTCTAGCTAACAGCGGCGGTCGGACCGCGGGTTTGAAGGCAACAGTCACGGTCGGGATGCAGGTTTCTAGATAACAGTGGCGGTCGGACCGCGGGTTTGACGTAAACAGGTGCGGTCAGGTCACGTGTAAGGGCTGAAAAGGCACGGTCGGACAGCGGGTTTTGAGAAAACAGGTGCGGTCGGGTCGCGGATTTCTGGACAGAAGGCGCGGTTTACGGCGACCGAAAACGACAGCCGAAAGGACAAAACGGAAAAGAAAATAAAGAAAAAAGCCAGTGGAGTCGCCAAAACTGTTGCTAGGGTTTTCGCCCTAGCTTGTACGAATGAGTACCTACTAAGGACAATGGATTCCTTAGTAGCAGTTCAATGATATTTGAATTAAAAGCTATAACTAAAATAAAAACTAAATTTAAACAAATTGATTAAGCAAAACGGTAGAAAGTAAATAACATGAAGCAAAAATAGTAAATAGTAAATAATGATATTTATTGATGTTACCTCCGATGTGGAGGTTGGTGAAGTCCGTTGCGCTGGTCTGATGTCGGTGGCTCCGAGCTTCAAGCTGCTTCTTCTCTTTCTCCAATGGTGGAAATGGGCCAAAAGGGGCTCTCACGGTGAAAGTAGCTTCAATGGTGAGCTAGGGTTTCATGAGCAATTTTGGTAGAGGCAGGATACTTGTGATTGTGGATTTGGAATAAGGGGTCTCCATCACTTATTTATAGTTGGAAACCATGCGGTTTTAGGGTTAGGGTTTCAGTTGTTTAGGGTTTTTCCTCGTTTTCCTCATTTTCCTCATTATTTTATATTTTTTATTCCTTTTTGCTTTTTTGGAGGAATTTTGGATATTTTTAGAGGAGAAGAGGGTTTTGTGGCCTTTTGGAGGCATTTTAAGCCTTTTGGAGGCTTTTTGCATGGTTTTATGAGTTTTTGATGGAAATATGGTGGGAAAATGGACAAATGAGCCATGTAGTGAACCCTTTTTGGGTGATAACAGTACCTCTTAAGACACCGCCTTCTACAAGGTCAAGTATCCAAGTGGGTTGTCATCCTACAAGAATTTGACTTAGAGTTTGTTTCCTCAAAAAGCACAAAGGTACTAACGCTCGCCACCCTCATGACCGATATGCCCCCATTAACCACGTCATCACCCCCCAAGGATGATCTCCCTAATGATTTTCTACTCATAATATCCACGGACGACCCATGGTATGGGGACATCCTTCTTTATTTATGAACATAGAAGTTCAAAGCACACTTAAACTGTGAGGATAGGTGATGCATCCGACATCAAGACATTCACCACTTGATGATTGGAGATGTTCTGTATTTTTGAGGCATTGATACCATCCTACATCGTTTCCTCCCCTGTAACGAGGCTGAAACCATCCTCAATGACTGTCATAGTGGAGCCTACGGTGGCCACCTTTCAGGCCTAGAAACCGCCCAGAATATTATACACGCCATCTATTTATGGCCCTCTATATTTGCTGATTGCATAGAGGTAGTCAAGCATTCCCATAGCTATCAGCTCTTTGCCCCAAAGGAAATAACCCCCCTTGCACCATTACACCCCGTAGTCACAGTCGGGCCCTTCTGCAAATGGGAAATCAACTTCATGACAATCAACCTCGTCTTGGCTAATGGTCATAAATACATTATTATGGCAGTAGATTACTTCACTAAGTGGGTAGAAGCCATGCCCACATTTGATTGCAAAGCTGAAACCATAGCGTGCTTCTTCTTTAACCATGTTATTTCACAATTTGGTGTTCCTAAACAATTAGTCTCAGACCATGGAGCACACTTTTGAGACGCTGCATGGGCTGAATTGTCAACCATGTTGAAATTTGAACACTACTACTCATCATCCTACTACCCCTATGGAAATGGCCAAGTTGAAGAAGTCAACAAAATCATTAAAACAATGCTCCAAAGGATGGTAGGAAACCATAAAACCAACTGGCATCACATGATATTCTCTGCCCTATGGGCTTATCACACATCCACAAAAATTGCAAACAGTTTCACTCCATTTCACCTAGTACATGGATTTGAATTAGTACTCCCTATAGAGTGTCGAATCCTATCCCTCTTCCTCGTAGTAGTGTTAGAATAATCAACCCATAGTTATCTACCTTAGACATTAATTGATCCAATTTTTGTCTTATTTGCCTAGTTTCCATATTCCACCTTATGCAAGTTGTCCTCCACACATCCAAAGTGGTCAAACTTGATAAATTTGAGTCATGGAGTGCTTGGGAAACCACTTGGAATCAAATCTGCTTTATTCCTGGCCTTCCTAGTGCATGTCTGCTTTTTCTGCTTTATTGCCTGCTTTTTCTGAGTTTTAAGGAAATTGGGAAAGTTTGACTAGGTGAAGTTAACTTGTTTTTTGTCCTCATAATCCTCCACTCTTTTCTCCTAAGAAAAGCATGTATGATTTGTCCTTCCATCATCTATTATCTTTCCTAATTGATTTTTCCAATTTGCGAGCTCCTAGACAGATTTGGAAACTGCTTTATGCACCTATTGGGGATTTGCTTAGATTTAGTAAGTCTTCTTTTGACCAAATTCGAATGGCATCCTTATGCATTCAAATATCTCATGTAATTATTTATTGTGGTAGCCTATGACTTCACAGGGTTGGCTATTGTACACATATTCAATACAGATTAGTGTTCTGCTCCATATTCAGTCTCCTTTGTGAGTAATTTGCATGTGTAATTGGCAATTGTTGTGAGTGTAATTGTTCTAACACCTGGGTTCAATTTCCACATGGTATTAGAGCCTTTGTAGATCAATTTCTCTCCTTACAATTTGTTATTACAGGTTCGACATCATTGACTGGGAGCATTCTGCTGACTGAAGGGACAATTTCTGAGCTATGGATCAATCTTAGAAGATCATCTTGACTCCATTTAACTTCTTTGAATAGAAAGAAGATATGGAGATAATATTGAGAGTGAAATGCCTCTACACAGTGACTATGGAAATAGAAGCAAAGCCCAATGCAGCTGCAGATAAAATTAAATGGCACAACAGAAGGGATGAGGCCTATGGTCTCCTGTGTTTGAGCATATCCAGAGACCTCATTTTCCATCTTGATGGATTAACATCACCAAATGAAGTATGGGAGAAGCTTATTGATCTTCTTGGTAATACAGATGAGATGAGGGGACATCAAATTGAAAATGAATTGATCTCCCTGAGTCCCAATATCTTTGAATCCCTGCAACTCTATTTTTCTAAGTTCAAAGCCCTTGTTTTGCAACTAAAACAGTGTGGGATCGAAAAGAAGGATGAGCAACTGGTTTTGGCCATACTCTTGAAGCTTCGCCCTGACTATTCAATGTTTGTCTCGACCTTCTATGCCACAAAGTTGATAGCTCGAGCCTGGAAAATTCCTAGCCTTGCAGATTTGATGGAATCTCTCACACAAGAACAAGATAAATTGGTGATGATGGGCACCATCAAACCTTCCAAAGACCAAGTTCTGGTTGCTGGAGATTCAAGGGTGGATTCAAAAGGAAAGAAGAAATCTAAGAATCCAGCTAAGAAAAAGAGAGAAAAGAACAAGTCTCTAGAGGAGCCTCAAGGTTCCAAGAAGAAGCCCCAGAAGAAGAATAACAAAGGAGAAATGAGCAAGTGTGCATACTGCAGTAAGGAAAATCATTCTGAAAGCTCCTGTATGAAGAAGCAAATAGACATGCTGACCCAACTCCTGGAGAAGAATGGCCTCTCCCTTCCTGACAGCTCAAAGAAGAGGGAAGGAGGATCAAATTCAGAAGACAGAGAGAGAGTTCATGCATTGGTTGTTGGCACATCAAGCTCACCTAGTTTCATCATTGATTCTGGAGCTTCAAGACATATGGTTTCGACCAAGGAGGCATTCACCTCACTTGACATGTCGAAATGTCCACCAATTGTACTAGGAGATGACTCTCTCACTGAAAGTTTGGGAAAATGGAGGATTGATCTTGACCATGGTAAGTTTAGCAATGTATTGTATGTTCCAGGTCTTGCCTCTAACCTCTTATCAGTGTATCAAATGACCCACATAGGGTCTCCAAAGAAGGTCATATTCTCCCCCAATGAATTTGAGATCACAGAGATCTCAAGTGGTAAAATCATTGCAAAAGGAATTGCAAATCACACTTCGAAGGTATACATGTTCTCACACTTCCTACCCTACTCAAACCCCTCTACTCTTCTGATTCATGCTAATGAGTCAAGCAAGCTTTGGCATGAAATATTTGGCCACCTTAATTACATGTATCTTTCTAATCTTAGTGAAAAATAAATGGTCATAGGGTTACCAAAGATTAATTTTTCCAAAGGAGTCTGTCAAGGTTGCATCTTAGGAAAACACCCAGAGCATAAATTTGAGAAAGCTAGTCATGAGAGAACCTCTGCACCTCTTGAGTTGATCCACAGTGATGTTTCTAGAACATTTCCTCATATGTCAATGATTTAGGCCAAATATGCATTGACATTCATAGATGACTTTTCCAGGTATTGCTGGGTTTACTTCCTGAAACACAAGTCTGAAGTTTATGGCCTCTTCAAAGTCTTTAAGGCTTTGGTTGAAAACCAGTCTGGGAGGAAAATCAAGGTCCTCAGATCTAACAATGGTGGTGAGTATGTCAAGTCTGAGTTCATTCAATATTGTGCAGATGTAGCATTCTATCCCTTACACACCACAGTAGAATAGTGTTGTTGAGAGGAAGAAGAGATCACTGAAAGAGATGGCAACATGCATGATGGAGGCTAAGACTTTGCCACCAAAGTTTTAGGCTGAAGCTATAAACTGTGCATCCTATATCAAGAATAGGGTTCCTCATAAACATCTTGATGGTATGACTCCTTTCAAAGCATGGAGTGGGCACAAGACAGATGTAACCCATTTTAGGATTTTTGACTCAAGGGCTTGGGTTAGAATTCCAACAGAAAAGAGGAAGGCTTTGCAGCCCCAAAGCCAAGAGTGTCTATTTGTTGGGTACTCTGAAGATTCAAAAGGGTACAAGATGATAAATTTGAGAAAAAACAAATCCTTCATTCAAAGGAGTGTTTAGTTCCAAGAAGAGCCCCTAGCAGCAGTCATTAGAGGAAATTTCAACTCAAAATGGGCCTTTTAACTTTTGTTCAAATTGCATGTCATCATGTGTTAGCCAATGAAATTGATTTAAATTTGAAATACCGTATAGGTCTTAAGCACTTTTTTAATATAAATTTGGGAATAGGTATCATAAAAAAAACTACTTTTTTTGTTTGTATTTTTGACATATCTCCCCGTGTTTTTACTCAAATTTCGATCGGGAGAGCTCGTTGGACGTGGAACTAAATTCCGCATACAACGAGTACCCACTCGGCATACTTTTGACGGACCCCGCTACCCCAAAAACAAGAAATACCTGAAAAAATGGAATGATGATGTCATCATTCCATTTTTTCAGGTATTTCTTGTTTTTGGGGTAGCGGGGTCCGTCAAAAGTATGCCGAGTGGGTACTCGTTGGATGCGGAATTTAGTTCCGCGTCCAACGAGCTCTCCCGATCGAAATTTGAGTAAAAACACGGGGAGATATGTCAAAAATACAAACAAAAAAGTAGTTTTTTTCTTTTCTTCCTCCAAAATTAATAAATATTATTTTATTAGTTCATTTTAGGAGGCCCATTTTGAGTTGAAATTTTCTCTAATGGGAAGTTGGAGAATCCTCTTCACCACCAGAACCATTGAATGTAAGTGAAGAGATAGTTGAAATTGCTGATTCTGATATGTCTAATAATTATGATTTAATTGTAGATCCTAAAATTCCTACAAGACCAAAATGGGTAGCAAATACAATTCATGTAGATGGAGAACTAGCTGGAAATCCTAATGATCCTAGGAGGACTAGATCTCAGTTTCAGAGTGCTCTGTGCATGAAAGATCCTATGTTTGCTGAGAAATGATATCTAATGGTTGAATCAGACCCACAGACATATGAAGATGTAGAAAATGATCCAAGATAGCAAACAGCCATGAAAGAAGAGTTCAGCTCACTCCAGAAGAACAACACTTGGGAGCTGGTTGATCTTCCCCCAGGGAGGAAGCTAGTTCAGTGTAAGTGGGTTTACAAAACCAAATTTGATGCTGATGGTTCACCTTTGAAATAAAAGGCTATATTGGAAGCCAAGGGCTACTCACAGGTACATGGCATAGATTACAATGAGACCTTTGCACCAATGGCAAAGATGGACTCCATGAGGCTAGCCTTAGCCATTACAGCTTCAAAGCAGTGGGAGGTACATCACATGGATGTGAAGTGTGCTTTCCTGAATGGAGATCTCAATAAATATATTTACATGCAGCAGCCTCAAGGATTTTATACTAATCCATCTCTTGTGTGTAGGCTAAAGAAGTCATTGTATGGGCTTAAGCAAGCCCCCAGGGCTTGGTATGGCAAGATTGATAGCTTTCTGCTATCACTGAATTTTGTTCGATGCAAGTCAGATCCAAATGTCTATTTGAAGTTGATATATGGTTCATTAATGATTATTGTCTTATATGTTGATGACCTTCTCATTACAGGAAGCTCAAAAGATGAAATTTCCTCCTGGAAGGATGCAATGAACCATGCCTTCTCCATGACTGATTTGGGGTTGTTGAGCCAATTTTTGGGGCTCAAGATTGCTCAAACCAAAGATGGAATCAAAGTACATCAGTCCAAGTATACCCTGGATTTTCTAAACAAATTCAACATGAAGGATTGCAAGCCAAGCAAGACTCCTTTCCTTTCAGGAGTTAAGCTTGAAGAAGCTGATTATTCACCTATGGTAAATAATACACTGTATAGGCAATTGATTGGATGTTTGATGTATATTACACATACTTGAACTGATATTTATTATGTAGTAAGTGTGGCTTCAAGATACATGGATCAGCCTCATGAGATCCATTGGAGAGCAGCCAAAAGGATCCTTAACTTTGTTAAGGGAATAAGGACTCATGGGATCTTCTATAAAGCTAAATCTGATCTTGATTTGATTGGGTTTACTGATAGTGATTGGGCAGGTGACAACACAGATCAAAAGTCAACATCAGGATATGTGTTCATGCTTGCTGAAGGGAAATTAGTTGGTCAAGCAAGAAACAGAGTGCCATTGCACTCTCATCTACAGAAGTGGAGTATAGAGGAGTTGTAAATGCAACAACTCATTGTTTATGGTTGCAGGGGTTACTTGGTGAGTGTGGCTTCAAATCAGAATACTCAACTACTATCTATTGTGATAATCAGAGTGCCATTCGAATCTGCAATGATCTAGTTTAGAAATAGAGAACTATTGGGCTTAGGGAAGACCCGGGTTCTATACTTTTGTCTTCGCACCAACAAAAGACCCACAGTGTTGGCCCTTTCGGCAACAACCTGCGAACAGGTTGCAGTCTCACCTGAAACAGCTATGGGGTGCCGCAGAATCAGGTTTCTAAAAGCAGAAGAGGGATATTACTGTACTTTTAGCCTTTACAAATAATAATCATACAATACAGATCTTCAACAGTCACTTATATAGCTTCGCAGTTAGATAAACAAACAGTGTCTTGCTTAACCCTTAACTGGGAATTCACAGCGAAGTTAGTATTTAGCATTGATCTTTCTTATCAGTTATCTACTTATCAATGCATAAAAGAACATAACAGAAACAACACAAAAGAACCACAACACAAGATATAACATGGTTCACCCCCATTTTAGGGGCTACGTCCACAAAACTGTGTTTTATTCAACTCTTTACAAAAACCATAGTTCTGATCTACACACTCAGCTGCAAATCCCTTCAATTCCTCAAGTTGTGCACTAAGCTGTAGATCTCTGCGCACATAGCTGTAGATATTCTTAATCACCCAAAAACCCTCTGTGCACACAACTGCAGAGGTCATCCATGCACACAGCTGGGACTTAACCTTTCTTACAAAACTATCCTTAGCTTCTCATCAAATCATCTTACATCAAAAGCCTAACATGACTCTTTTACAAAAGTGCTTATTTATACAAGTGCACTTATTACAAAACCATGGGCTTAAACCATGGGCACCCCGACCCCTAAACCCTTGAATTAAACCATGGGTTAATTACAAAAAGAGGGCTTTGACTCAACCCCGACACCCCTAAGACTATTTTGAGTCGCAACTCCGCTTACAAGCTTCCACAAAAACCACGGAGTTACCAAAATTAAGGACCGTTAAGGTGCACGCCCCAACAGGCCCCTAAGACTCACCAGTGTCTCGTCCTGGGACACTCTGCTGTTTGTCTGGTGGGAGAACTTTGTTGGTGAAGATAGTGAACTGCTTGTTGAGGCCACGCATGATATTGTCGGTTGATTTCTCCTTCTCCACCAACTCATGCAATGCTGCTGCTGATGCTTCGCTAGCCTTTTCCTGTGCAAATGGATCATAGTCCTTCATAACTTTGAGCTGGCTGTCCACAGCAGTACTCAACTCCAAGGCCTCATTGACAAGGGGCTGCATGGAATTTTCCAGCAGTGTTGCTTTCATTTTGTATGACTCAATTTCCTACTGGAGTTCCTTGCTTTGCTTTACCTTGAGCATTTTCTGCATAGGAGGCAGGGTCTTAATTTCCACTTTCACTGCGTCCAACTCTACCTGTCACTGCTTGATGGTTTCCTGCAGCTTTTCTACTTCTGGTTTTTCCTTCAGTGTTGTCCAAGTGTCGACACTTTCCTCTAGCAGCTTGGCTGCGCTGCCTACAAGATCAGAGATCTTCGTTGCTGAAGCCTGAATGTCTCTATGACGCTACTCCCTGACCTTTGGTGGGCTCTCCGGGATGATGTGTAGTTGAAGCTCCGCAATCTAAGCCTCATGTTCTACTTTGAGCTTCTCTATTTCACTGTGATTCTGATGTGCATAGTCTTTCAGCTTGGCAATTCTTTGCTCCAGCTCTTCCTCAGCCTGTATGTTGAAGCCAGGAAGACTTCGACACACCTCATCCAGTACTCATGCCAATGTGACCTGCTTACGTTCTGCTTCGCTCTTCCTCTACTTTGCTTCCTTCAACTGCACTTCGAATCTCTCACTCCGCTTCATGGTATTTTCCAATTGTATTTGTGAGTAGTTGTCCCGTGCTTGGATCTCCTTCATGATTTCTAATTGGCAGAGATGCAACTCCGTCATGGAAATCTTGGTGTAATCTATTCCAACTATCATGCTCATCTCCGAGCGAGACACTGCGTCAGTTATTATGAGTGCTACGCTTGGCACTTGTCCCCTGTTTTCTTTAACTGGCCATTGTCTTTTGTCTGGTCGCGCACTTACTGGGGTGTTGTTTGCTACAGCACCAGTTGCTGATTTTTCTGCTAACTTCTTCAGCTCTAAAATTCCCCAAGCTACACTGACGAGTGCATCAAGGTGCGTAGCTGCAAACTCTGACCATTTCTTGGTGAGAACTTCTATGGACTTTGTCAAAGCCTGATCAAGCTCCTCAGTTGTCAGGTCAGGTTCTTCGTCGATATTCTTGTCTTTGGACGCCTTTGTTTTCTTTCGGGACTGAGGTTTGGTCACTTCCTCTACTTCTAGCGACTTGTGCTTATCTGGCCGATTAGGGTCTGAGACTGTTTTGACCAAATCCTCTTCTTCCTCTTCATCTCTGTCATCTCCACCCTGGTCACCTTCACTCTGCAGCGACGTACTCTGTTCTTCACTTTCCTCCAGTGGGTCATTCTGCTGCGTCTGACTAGGGCCAGCGCCCACATTGGTGACTGGAGGGATTGGAATGTTGGTGTTTGTCCCTACATCCTTCAACCATTCAACTAGCCACTGCTGAACTACTGCGAGGATGTCTTCTTTGGTCACCACGTATGGCAACTTCCAGCATGCCTTTTTCTTATCTGTGCGGGCCTAGATGAAGACATTGTGCATGTCGGCCCTGAAGTTGGCCACTCCATCATATTGAGAGAATAGCTCATTACTGAGCCGCGGGGTCTTTACGATCTCATATGAGATACTCATCATATAAAAGGAAAACACATAGTTCATCATCTACTGGGATGCTTTGTCCTATGACACCAAGAGAGATATGTACCTCGCTACGCTAGGCATGTTCGGAGGCATAGCAACAAACTGTGCCTCGGTAGGTTCTTTCCATCCTACTAATGCGATAAGGACTATCAACCAAGAGTAGTGAAAAGGTCTACCTTTCTCCTGCGTGTTGCGGGCATCTTCAAGGAATTCCTTCGCAATGTACACTTCCCAGTTGTAATTGTAGCCTTCGGCACAGTTCACAGCAATACTGACAATCGAGGCAGGCACTTCATATGGTCTATACTTTCTCATCAATTTGTAGGCTAAGAGTTCAGCTGCGAAGCGAATGTTTTGGTGCTGAATTGTCGAGGTTTGATACCCTTGCTTTGCTTTCGTTAGGTCGAAGCGGTCCTTCATGCTTTGTGCCAGCTTCGTATCTTCGTGTTTTGAAGGAAATTCTATCCCCGGATCAATCCCTTCCCTTGGTAAGCCTGTGATCCTATGAATAAGCTCGCCATTGATAGGAATTCTTTTGTCTGCTATCCATAGGTATCCATCATGTACTAATTCCAAGAGCTGCTTGACCACTATGGTCACCTGTGTGCTGTGACCAAAGTGGGGAACATCGAGCATCTTCAACAAACCAGCTTTATCTAAGCCAGCAGCCCACTATTTCACTTCCAGTAATGTCACTCCAGTCTCCAGATATTTGACGAAGTGCAAGTATGTTCCCGGGGCGAACTATGGAAACTTCCCATGATCATTCGTATCATGGTCTGCATACTTAAGTCGGTCTATTTTCCCTGTCATGGTTCTGACCAACTGCACACCCTGTGGCAGTGAAGGGGTGTGTAAAGTGAACTTCGCGTTCCTCCATGGTGGTTGAACTCCTGATCGAATAGGCTGAAGATAAGGTGGACGCTGTGGTGCAATGTTCTCATCCCCTTCAGATGGGATCTCTATTGAACCAGATGGATTCATCTTGGGATCCTCCGATGTTTTCCCTGATTGCTTGTGTCTGTCTTTGTTACACTTAGAGTGTACTTCTGGTTTAAACTTCTTCCTGGTAGATCGTGTCTGCATTGGTTGAGGTGGTGCTAGGGGAGTCTCTTCGCAGGGTGCAGGCACAGGTGGATGGCTGAAAAGGTTCGGTAGACCCCCTTGTTCAAATTCTTTCACTAATTCCTGAAGCTCACGATCAACTGTCATGGGCTCAATTGTAAAACTCAAGAAACTGTGTAATGCGAACTTCACGGGTGTGGATGTCTTCTTATAGAATCCATCAATGAAATCTCTCATAGCTGTGCATTGAAGACACCAAATATGACAGAGATCTTTTCCAAATGGTGGTAGGTTTGCCAAGATCTCATTAATGAAGGTAGTTAATATAGGTAACGTATTCGCGCCGCCAAATTTGGTGTCCTCCAACGGTCGTATTTTAAGCTCTGACAAATATTTCCTTCTTCGGCACAAGCAGTAACTCTGGCTGTGCCATAATGGGGACATTCAACACTTCCTGATACCATCTTTGTCATGTCTTCGAGCTTCAACCCACGACAGAATTTCTTCCACCGCCTCAATGATGCCTTTTATTTCTGAGAACTTCGTCAAAAATAGGTCCTGATACTCATGGAGAAGTTGGGTCACTTTGCTCACCATTTCTTCATCCCAATAGTCTCCAATGATAGCATACTTAGGCTTTCCTTCTGATCCAATGTTTACTATCCGCGTCTTCAAGGGTTGAGTCACTTCAGGTGCTTCAACTGTTGGTCCATGTACTTCGCAGTGTCCTTCTAACTTAGGAATGTTAATGTTGCGTGGATCATCATCCTCGTCAATTGTGAGGTTATAACATTCTACTGCATTAGCTTCGTGTTCCTCCCAATCAGGTTGGTATTCTGCTATTTCTTGATCATCAAACACTTTAGTATGGATCAACCTAACAGCTGCGTCCAAAGCAAGACAGCCCTCATTAATAGAAAATGTTAGCACAAAACTATCAACAAGACTATCCCAACTTACAGTACCATGGTGAAGCTCAACCTCTACATACCAGTTCTTTGTTATAGGTTTCAGGGTGTGCACAAACCTATGTACCCATTCTTCATGAGGTACATGCTTCCATGCTTCGTAGCATTGCTCCAAATGTCCCTGAGGACTAGTCTTACAATTAAACCTGCTTCACACCTCCTGAGGTTGATCCCTGAATCTTGGGCGAAGGGACTTCTGGCACGCTTCCCAACTATGATTGTACTTTTTATGACCATTCCACCATCTGGTTACTGTGGCTCTGAATGCTGAATCTAGAATCTCCATTTTCTGTGAATCTGGTACATGCTCTGAGAATTGTATAATAAAATATGTTGGGTCTGTCAAGCCATCAAAGGTAGGCAAGTCTCTTGTCTATGAACCAAGCCATCTGAGAGACTTGGTAATTCTTGCACATCGATGTCCATGTAGTTCATAAAGTCTATTCTACCAATTCTGTAGACCATCATCTAAATCTGTCATGCAGGAGCTGTCACACTGCCAATCCATGATACCTTCGACAATAGGATCAACATAATCTTCTTCCTTAGCTGTGATGTTGTAGATATGGTCCAAAACATCCTGATATTCATCTCTGAGTGGTTCTGTGTACCTTTCTCCTTGAAAAGGGTCCAGTGGTACTATGACTCTCAAACCTTTCCCTTCGAAAGTCATCTGTCTCTTCTTAAGGTTAATGACTGCATCATTGTCTATTTCCCACTCAATTCCTAGCAAAGCTGGGTAGGGGTTGATATCATCAATTATCTCAATGAATTCAAAGTATGCTAAAGTACTGACCCCATCCATTAGAGGAATTTTGGGGTCTAAAATGGGCCTCCTAAGGAAAATAATAAAATAATATTGATTACTTTTGGAGGAAGAAAGAAAAAAACTACTTTTTGTGTTCGTATTTTCGACATATCTCCCTATATTTTTACTCAAATTTCGATTGGGAGAGCTCGTTGGATGCAGAATTTGATTCCGCATCCAACGAGTACCCACACTGCATACTTTTGATGGACCCCGCTACCCCAAAAACAAGAAATACCTAAAAAAATGTGATTATGATGTCATCATCATGTTTTTTCAGGTATTTCTTGTTTTTGGGGTAGCGGGGTCCATCAAAAGTATGCAGTGTGGGTACCTGTTGGATGCATAATCAAATTTTGCATCCAATGAGCTCTCCCGATCGAAATTTGAGTAAAACCACAATGAGATATGTCGAAAATACAAACAAAAAAAGTAGTTTTTTTTAATGACAAATATGTCAATTCAACCATTATGGTTTACTTATTTTATTGAAATTCTATTGGTTCTTGAATTCCAACTCACAAAAACTTATTTTGGCACGTTTTCTTATAAGGCCCATTTTAGACCCCAAATTTCCTCTAATGAATATCTACTGGGACACTAAGGAATATTCCTAGGGGCACAATCTTCGGTTGATTGGCTAATCTCAACTGTATAGGAGACCATTCAAGGGTAGGCTTTCCCATTTGTTCCCATGTTTGTTTAGTTAAGACATTTACTTTGGATCCTAGGTCCAGAATGACATCAGTGATGTCATATTCTCCTATCTGAGCATGCAATCTCATTTCTCTTCTAGTTCTTCTGACTCTATTAACAGTTTTTTCCTTATCAGAGCTTCGCTGAGGTTCACAAGAAGCAATAAATTTATGTAACTCATTTAAAGCATTCTGATTTCTTAAGAGCTTCATGCAACTCTGTAAAAATGAAGATAGTGTACTTACTTTATCCGTCGAAGCTTCTGGAGACTGTAACTGCTGATGAGGCTGCTGCGCAGGTGCTACTGGTGTGCTCGGATCAGCAAATTCTTTTTTGGCTTCCACAAATGTCTCTTTTTCTCTTCCCACATCGAAGGTTGGAATTTTCTCTGGGGCCTTACGAACCCAAGCCTCATCAGGATGTTTCTCCTTATTCTATATTTGCGTCGTGGTGCCACTCCTTGTAACAATATTAATGGTTGGAACAGATCTTTACTCTATAGAAATCATCTGAATATTCTGAGTAGAAGTGCTATTTATTTCTTTTATCTTGGCTATCAGCTACGGGCATTGCTCAATCACATGGTCGATTGCTGTGCAATATTGACATGTCATAGTTGGGTTTCGATAGTCTCTAGCTAGATGTCCTGCCTGATTACAATTATAGTGCACCACCTAGCCTCGACCTCTTCCAAGAATACCACCACGACCACGACCTCCAAAAGTACCTCGACCTGAGGTACTACCATGGTACCCATATCCATCATTGCTTTGTCCATCATTTTATACCCGATAAGCATCATAGGTTCATTCTCTCATAAGGTCAAAACTGCGACATTCATCTTTGTTGTGTCCAACTGACTTACAAAACTTGCAATAGGGGTTCTTAGGTACCCGCACATATCTCTGTAGCAGATAGCAGTCTTCAGGTCAATGCTGGCCAGTTGTCCTACAGATGTCACAATATAGAACACTAGGATTGAATGGGTTTGGCGCACCAGAATTCAGGTAATTTCTTACTGCAGGACACTGTTCCTTGTCATGTCCTTTTGTCTAACATTGTGTACACCAAACCTCTTCTCGAATAGCTTTTCCTTTCTTCATGTCGTGCACCTCCAAGGCTATTGCTACTAACTGTGCTTGTATTTGAGCTATACCATAATTATCTTCGACAGGAGCTATTTCAAGCTTCATAGCAATTTCCAAAGCCTCTTGTTGATCAGTAACCTTCTGTTGCATGAGTGGAATCCTGATATGCGGTAACAAAGCTGCAATGAACCATTCCTTATGTTGCGCTGGTCCAATAGTGAAACTGACTTAATCTAGCAGAACTTTGAACCTCTGATCAAAGTCCCACACTGATTCTCCTCACCTCTGCTGAATTTCCTTTAGTTCAGTGATACATTGTGACTTTGATTTATCTTTCTTAAATTCCTTTATCATTGCTGCTTTTATATCATTCAAGACAGGGTTCTGAGTACTAGAAAAAATCATGAACCAATTCAAAGCGCGATCTCTAAAAGAAGTAACCAGCTGCGCTCTTCTTGTATCTTGATGCCGAATGTTCTTAGCAGTCCACACGGCTTCACATAAGAACCAAAATTGTTCTGGATCCTCTGATCTAGTTCCTTTAAAGACTGGGAGCTTAATGTCATCATTCATATGGGCCATCGTGGATCTAGGGGGGGAGGGAGGGGGACTGATAGTAGGTGGGGGGGAACTTACTAGGGTATACTTACCTGTGACAGGAATACTCAGGCTAGGGTTACTTTCAGACTGCGACGGGTTCTCGGGGATAACAGGGCTTCGCTGCGGGGTTACTGGAGGGTTTCCAAAAGAAGGGGTTTCGTCGGGCATCGGGTCTGCTGAACTTACAGGGGTATACTCGGTATTCTGACCTAGGGTATAGGATCCAAAATTCCTCTTGTATCTTTTACCACTTTACAACAAACCAATTTGCTCGTCGAAGTCACTTTCACTTCCAAACATAAGTTAGTACTACTAAATCTAACAGTTTGATTCAATGAGCAATATACCTTTTTTAGCCAATAGCATTTTAATTTTCAAATTAAATGAATTCAAGTACTTACCCCTTGGTCCTTTGAAAAATTGTCATTCGGATTTGCTGAAGGAATTACTTGTGTCGATGGCGAACTCCATCACAAATGCTTCAAGGGTTCGCGTTGTCCAGAAATCAACAACTCAGGATATCTCGTTGTTCACTCTTTTCAATATATTAATTCTTACGGGGGTCCAATCAGGAAACTGGCCTTCTTGGAAGTTCGTATTTCTCTCTATCAACCTGGATAACCACTGGTGCAACTCTATGTGGATACTACCAAATAAAATTTCATAAACATTAGAAAAAATGTACCTTTGTAAAAATTCATCTGAACTGGGATGTGGATCTTTGTTCTCTTGTTCAGCAAATTTCAGATAAGTCTCTTCAATCCAATCACTGATTTCTTTTATTAAGGTTCTCCAAAACATAGCCCTCTAGGTACGATGTAAACCCATCTTGAGTAGATACTGAGTTCAACCGGCAACGAAACCAATTTGTTGGGCTTAGGGCAGACCCGGGTTCTATACTTTTGTCTTCGCACCAACAAAAGACCCACAGTGTTGTCCCTTTCGGCAACAACCTGCGAACAGGTTGCAGTCTCACTCGAAATAGCTATGGGGTGCCGCAGAATCAGGTTTGTGCAAGCAGAAGAGGGATGTTACTATACCTTTATCCTTTACAAATAATAATCATACAATACAGATCATCAACAGTGACTTATATAGCTTCACAGTTAGATAAACAAACAGTGTCTTGCTTAACCCTTAACTAGGAATTCACGACGAAGTTAGTATTTAGCAGTGATCTTTCTTATTAGTTATATACTTATCAATGCATAAAAGAACATAACAGAAACAACACAAAAGAACCACAACACAATATATAACATGGTTCACCCCCAGTTTAGGGGCTACGTCCATAGAACTGTGTTTTATTCAACTCTTTACAAAAACCACAGTTTTGATCTACACACTTAGCTATAGATCCATTCAATTCCTCAAGCTGCACACTAAGCTGTAGATATCTGCACACACAACTGCAAATCTTCTTAATCACCCAAAAACCCTCTGCGCACACAGCTGCAAAGGTCGTCCACGCACACAGCTGGGACTTAACCTTTCTTACAAAACTAGCCTTATCTTTGCATCAAATCATCTTACATCAAAAGCCTAACCTGACTCTTTTACAAAAGTGCTTATTTATACAAGTGCATTACAAAACCATGGGCTTAAACCATGGGCACCCTGACCCCTAAACCCTGGACTTAAACCATGGGTTAATTACAAAAAGAGGGCTTTGACTCAACCCCGACACCCCTAAGACTATTTTGAGTCGCAACTCTGCTTACAAGCTTCCACAAAAACCGTGGAGTTACCAAAATTAAGGACAGTTAAGGTGCGTGTCCCAACAAGAACCAAACACATTGAGATCCATATGCACTACATCAGACAGCTTGTGCATGATGGCACCATTCACCTACTCTTCTGTTCATCTTCAGAACAAGTAGCAGATATCTTCACCAAATTTTTTTGTGAGAAGACATTCAGCAATCTCAAATCACTGCTGGGAATTGTTGATCATGCTGTGAAGCATGAGTGATGACAATATTTTCAAATTTTGTTTTATTGTCCATGTTTAAGGGAGGATTTTTCCCACTGGGTTTTTGCCTCTTTCCTTGGTTAAATGGACATGCAATATGTAAAGGGTGACTAAGCCTTATTTCTAGGCCCTATAAATTTTTGATATTTTACTCATAATTCAGGCTTAAGGGGGGGTGTTAGAATAATCAAACCATAGTTAGCTACCTTAGACATTAATTAATCCAATTTTTGTCTTATTTGCCTAGTTTCCATATTCCACCTTATGCAAGTTATCCTCCACACATCCAAAGTGGTCAAACTTGCTAAATTTGAGTCATGGAGTGCTTGGGAAACCACTTGGAATCAAATCTGCTTTATTCCTGGCCTTCCTAGTGCATGTCTGCTTTTTCTGCTTTATTGCTTGCTTTTTCTGAGTTTTAAGGCAATTGGGAAAGTTTGACTAGGTGAAGTTAACTTGTTTTTTGTCCTCATCATCCTCCACTCTTTTCTCCTAACAAAAGCATGTATGAGTTGTCCTTCCATCATATATTATATTTCCTAATTGATTTTACCAATTCGTGAGCTCCTAGACAGATTTGGAAACTGCTTTATGCACCTATGGGGGATTTGCTTAGATTTAGTAAGCCTGCTTTTGACCAAATTCGAATGGCATCCTTATGTATTCGAATATCTCATGTAATTATTTATTGTGGCAGCCTATGACTTCACAGGGTTGGCTATTGCACACTTATTCATTACAGATTAGTGTTCTGCTCCATATTCAGTCTCCTTTGTGAGTAATTTGCATGTGTAATTGGCAATTGTTGTGAGTGTAATTGTTCTAACACTTGGGTTCAATTTCCACAAGTATAAATCCTCCTTGACACTTTGCCTTTGGAATAATAGTCCCCCAACTCGAGAAAACTGTAGAAGACTGTCGAGCTGCCCTCCAATCCATTGAAGCAGTGAAAACATGGTCAAAGGTCCACTATGACTCCCATGTCCCCCGTGGCACCTTCAACGAAGGGGATATGGTTCTAGTCTATAACCAACCCAATGATAAGTTGGGCAAAGGCAAGTTTGAGTCGATGTGGTATGGCCCGTACGTCATCCATCATTGCCTCAGAAAAGGGGCATACACCCTTATTGACTCTGATGGACAACTCTTGGAGAACCCCCGCAACGGGCTCTACCTTAAGAAATTTTACTATTAACATCACCAATGAGTCGCTTCATTTTATTTTCTTGTTTTTCAATTTTTTTTACCACAAGTCAAGGGCAGCATCATTCGCTGCTAATCTAAACTCACCCGGAACCTGTTCGAAACACCTTTCACAACTCTGGGCCCAAATTTCTATCTATTTATGAGACCATCATCTCATGTTTAATAAATTGATTTTGGGACCATTTACCACGAGTCACGTTGATTTATGAGCCACAACATGATGATGCAAGTGTCCACAAACCTGTACTTGTATCTCTCATGCCTACCGCTATTCATGCGGGTTTTCAGGCCATCGCCTGTTAAGGGTTACCATTTTTTCTTCTCGTTTCATATTTTAACACACAGTTGTCTACTTCATCCACCACACCTTACGTGGACCTTTGGACCATTTTCCACAAAACAATTTATTTTTCTTGTATGTAGTTGGCATATAACTGCCCCTAGACTTGCACTTACATCACATTTAGTCAATTTCGTTCACCGCAACTCACACACACGCTCTCCTGACCTATGTCCGAGATCCACCTCGGTTGGCATGCCTCTACCGCACCGACTCGTGAGCCTCTGTCGTGATCTATCCCACGCATGTATTGGTATGTTTGAGAGCCTTCTGCTCTGTCCATATTGCGTGGATGACCTTTGGACCATTGTCCACCGTCTCGACATGGGGCGCCGTTTGTACCACCGCAATTGGTTGACCATACTAGAGTTTCTTTTAAGCTCTTTTATGACTCCTAAAAACAATGAAAAGATAGCCGAGCGCAGCTGCTTCCTTTCTTGCTCGATAAAGGATAGGAAAGGTCATCTACATCATCTCATTTATATCCTTTTGCGGACCATGTAGACCATCAAATGAAAAGGACCTCCTTGGCACACTCAAGCCAAGACCGTTCCCCTCTACATTCTTTTATGCTTTCTCGGGAAAAGGGGCCGCACTTTACAAAAAAGCTCACCATGGGTTGTCGTTAAGCTCTTTTCCATCCTTCTCATCAAGAAAATATTTCCGAGCGAACTTGGTTTTGTTCATGCTCATAAAAGTATCTCAATGATAGTCCAGTCAGTATAGGTTTAACCTTTTATGACCTCATTGGACTACCAACGGTAGAGAAGTCTTCCATCCCCTACAAGATGGGCGAGCTCTCCTATGTATAATTTTATGCTTTTTCGGGCACATGAGACTACCAACAAAAAAGAGCCCCCGCTGGAGTCTTCTTCATGCTTTCAGACTCTCTAAAATTGAAAGCACCATTGATCATTTACTTTCTTGAGCTCACCAAAAATCCACGTGATCGTACCATAACGGTGTCCTTAGACACCACCCCACAGAAAATAGTTTGGCAGCATTCCCCATTGGGTCTCCTTTATTTAGAGTACTTTACAATGTGTCTTCCTTGGATCCCATCAATATCAAAAATGTCTACCTCCTCTAAGTATTTCCCATCTGCAGTGACATTCCCAATATTACAGATATGATCCCATTCCCATGAGTCAAGTTTCATTTACTACCTGGTCCACCCTACCGTCATACTCTGAACAAAGGAAGTTTGAGTCTACCACACTCCCCCTTCCCCTGTTCAATTCTTTCCCTCCCCCTCCCCCCCACATTCAATGGGTCATTCTGCAGATTGTCTCACATCTTTCGATTATTTCCCTCGTGCTCCTGGTCAAAGAAACATCATTTCCTTGACTAGGGGCAGGTCTCCCTCTGTCAATGACAACACATATATTCCAGATGATAGACCCAGAGGTCCCTATATCTTGGTTTCATTAACCTCATTGATGAGTTCCTTGGACCACTTGAGAGGAGTCCTTAGTGCCTCTCTGAATGCTTGGTTCTCATGTGCTCAACTATAGCTACATCATCGCACTGTTGAGATTCATACAAGGTTTGGTCTGCACAGTACTTGTTCAAAGACCCCAGATGTCACCTGACTCTAGGACATTGATGAGTCTATTTGAGGGATCTAGACAGGTTATGTCCCTTGTGATTTTTGGGTTGCGTTGGAGACAGTGTTCAGAAGCCCCAGCAGTGCTTCTATATAGATTTATGATTGATGCAGCATACTTGTACCATAGAGACTCTGACTCTCAATCAGTGAGTCCATACTGCTATGTATCGTTCCAGATCCAGCAGGCCATTAGTCAAGAAGACATAGCATTCCATGAGAATGCTATGGGTCCAATGTACCAGTTCTTCATATCAGTATTGTATTCAGCCTCACATTAGGGCAACCATTATTGTATCATACGTTGTATATGATCGACTCTTGTATTTTAGATCATAGATCAAATTATTCTTTTGACATTGCCACGAGCATGGGGATTCCTGCCTCGTCTATATACATGTCACACATTATTTGTATCTCACCCATTGATGGGAACCATATTAATACAAAAACCAAAAGCCACCATGCCCCAACCCCAGAAGCACCACCTCTACGCAACAAATCCTATGATATACGTCGACCATACGATGAGCTCCTACCCTCACACATCAAGGGGCAATTTGTTAACCTGAAAAATCACTCACTTAGCCCTACATGTCCTACACCACCCAAGGACACCCATGATCGACCCTCATAACACCCCATTAGACCCCCACACCCTAAAAAAGGCTTAAGAATGAAGAAAAGGGCTTAAAAACCCCAAAAAGGAGCCTAAACAACTCTCCTAAGGGCTAAATCCTCCAAAAAGGGGCTAAAACCCCTCAAAGGAGCCTAAACCCCTAAAAGGAGCTAAAGTTAGGGAAGAAGGGGCTAAAAGCCCAAAAAATGTGCTAAAGCCCAAACCAAGGGCTTAAAACCCTAAAACCCCAAAAGAAAGCTATAAAAGGAGGGTGGGGGGTCACTCTCAAAACACTTCTCCCTTGCATACTGTTATGCTTCCCATGGATTCCTTGAGACCTCTTTGCCTCTCAAGCCACCCGCATCCCCCTCTCTTCCACTCACATTCCCCATTGAGGCATAGCTCCTCCTCCATTACTGAGTGAGATAGAGAGGTGATTCCTTCTAGCCAGGGAATGGTGGACCATTTCACCAAAGGGGAGGTATAATCTTGTTTTGTTTATGCATTTTTCTTTGATAGCGTAGTTGTTCTCTGACCATTGTTTGTTTGCAGGTTTGATCTTTAACATGTTTTGCAGGTTTATTTTTGCTTAATAGTTGTTTGCAAGTAGCCAAGGTGAATCCCTAACCTTGTTTGTAGAGGGGCTGATCACCATTTTTCTTTCTTGCTCTTTTCTTTCTATCCATTCTGTTTTCTTTCTGTATTTTCCACACGCAAGAACCTACCCTTCTGTCCTATAGACAGAAAGGCGCCATTCCTACCCCTGTAGCAAGGAAAAATCCCTGCTACACTAGTTAACTTATTTGTTTTATAGATTTGAGCAGTAAAAGACGTATCGTTGATCTTATTATTTATGTTCTTCACAGTTAATAGTAATATAAGTATTATTAGTAAACCAAACTTAGCTCAGTTACTCTTCCAAATCACTATAATTAGATCTTGTTTGTTTAATTTTTATCATTCTATTTTCAGTTTTAAAATCTATAAATCATTTTAATGAAAGGCATCTCATCTATTAGTTACCCTTGGATAAATACTTGATGCTAAAATAACCTTCAAGGTTTTTGTTTCAACAATTATTGATTTAACCTAGAAAACCAAAGATCTGAGTATAGACATTAAGCACATTGACTGACGGACACCCATAGAACTAGCACTTAGTGCATAAGATATTTTTAAGCTATTCTAGTACTTATCTATTAGAGATGTATTAATACCACTTGTTTATCGTAAACTATAGTGTTATTGAATTTTATGTAAAGAAAGATGAATTATTTTCTATAATAAATCTATCCTTTCATTCCTTTGTATAATTTCTCATCTGCTTGGGTATTACAAAAAAATAAACAACACCCTAGTACCTTTAATTATGATATCAACTTATTATCTAAGTTAATATTCTTTCTATAGTTGCAAGTGTAAATATAAAGTGGATTTTAATTGTTAAAATTTCTCAACTTGCTACAAGGTATTTTTATTATGAAATTATCCCTGAATAGTTCCTTCCATTATGTTTCTTCTTACACCAATGCAAATATTATAAACTATACTAAAACCATTGTATATTTACTATATACCTTCGTTTTAATTAAGGATACAATAATGCAAAAAATATTTGATGAAATATAAAAAAAGGTTATGATAAGGTTAATACTTAGTTTTTAATAATCAAAAACTTGTTTCTTGTAGGCTACTCCTGGGGGTGTTTCGAACTATAACCTAAAACCCATTATTGACAAACATAAATTGTGGACACATGGTCGAAGATTAGAAGATAGGGTTTTGACCTTTCGGTCTCTACCATATAAAATCTTTAAAATCCTAAAAACTCGCATTATCCTATATTTTACCTTTCTCTGGAAATAGAGGGCCATGGGCTCATGGCCGCATGGCCTGACTGTCACTCCACTGTTTGAAATTCCTTGCCATTGGTCTTCTCCTTCTGCATGTAGAGGTGCATCTGAATGTTGCCTTTGTTTATGTAGATGAACCCCTATTTTTTTCATTACCTAGCTATGTAAAAACAATGCACCTATAGTTACCTTACAATCTACAAGTGTGATTATTTGATCAATGGTGCATTTGTGAGATAATGAGGTGAGCATGGCTCTTGGGTTGTCGTAGTGTGATTTAATATGTCTATTGAGTGTTATAGGGTTTATTGTCTTCTTCTCGATTCTACTGAGTAGGTTTTATACTCCATCTCACAGTTCTGGGTTTTGGGCTAGCACAATTTGCATTGCGTTTTTCCAAGACAAAGATTATTTGTGCTATGGTGTATCCAAACATTGTGACTAGGGTTTCCCCAATGGTGATTCCTTCATGGTTTAGTATTTAAGTTTTGGTGATTTTGGGTCTGTACTCGCTACCAGATCGAAGCTGAGATTATTTTATTCAGGGGAGAAAATATCTATTAAATTTACATTTATTCTTTCATTAATTATAAATTACTTATTCTATAGCTTATACTTTTCTCAGTTAGTGTTCAAATACTCCTACAGGTTTGTATCAAGTGAAGAGCCTATGATAGAGTTATGCCGTGAAGTTTCCACGTTGGGATTTTTGGCTTCAAATTCGAACTGGTAAGCCTTGGACTCGCCTGAGGTTCTCTTGCATGGGTTATTTAAGATGTTACTGCTCACGTGGTTGTTGGGTTACTTACTCGACCGTGACTATATGATGCTCTGTTTGTTTTGGATTATGGCATGTCTGTGGTTACACTATGTTGTAACAAGTTTTGAGAAGCCATATGGTAGTTACTTTAATATATTGTTTAGTTTATTTTAAGCCCCTTGTGGCTAATACATGATGGGAAAAATTTAGGCTCTCATGGCCGAGACTATAAGAAATTTTGGCTTTCTCAGTCATAGTTTTATTTGTAGTTAAGTTGTTTTACATAGGATTTTAAGCCATGAATTTGGTTGTAAAAGGCCATAGAGTCGTAACTGATAATATTCGGTTCAGGGTTTAATTGTAAATTAAAATCTCAGACAAGCCCAACGCTTATTATTCCATAATTTTTATTTTATAATACATATGATATATTTAATGTGTTTTTTTTAAAGGTAAGGACAGGCTCGTATGGTTTAACTGTTCTGGTTTATTCTTTTGAATTTAACCTAACAAAGGATATTATTAAGATAAATTACTGTTTGATTTACTTCTGTGTAAAATTGTACTATAGATTTAGACAACACGTTTTTAGAACATATCTCTATTGTTACTATCAATAAAAAGAATAAGAAGTAAATAATATCTCTTTAATCATTATTGTTTCCTAGTTGGAAATATATTGATGGGTTTTTTTATTTACATCCTGTGTATAACTATCCAAACCATTTTTTTTATATTGTTACTTATGAATAATGTAGATAATTTTTTATACAGTCATCTATTCGATGCTTAAGGTCATATAATTAGAGTAGTTGAGTTTTTAATTTTATATGGGTGAAAAGAATTAAACCCTGTGCTAGTAAAAGGGAGGGTGGAAAATTTGGTTTATACATTTACAGTTCTTTAAGACAGGTTTATTTATAAACCCTAATTCCCTTAGTTTAAATTACTTAGTTAGTATTGGATTATAATGTTGACTAGTTTCTTTTTACTTAGATGAATTATTATAGTAAAATTTCTAGCCTTATGTTATGTTTCTTTAAGTTTATCTTAGTTATGTTAATTTATGTTTATATAATAACTGTTAATTATTAAAATAATAGGCTTATGATAATAATTTTATTTACTGTGTAAATTGTTTCATGGACTAAGTAATCCTATATCTTTGGATATTTCCTAATAGTTCTATTTATTTTGTTGAAGTACTGTGATTAAATGAAAACATCTAAAATAAATGGAAATCATATGTACAAATCTTGCATATGAACCTGTAGAAAATGCTAATTCACATTCAAGCATACTTTATTCAATCCTTTATCTGAAATTAATCTAACCTACTCTAGTAAAGTACTACCTTTATAAAAGGTGTGGAAAAATATAGTTAGGTATTTGTTTATCAATCAGTAAAGTTATTAATTATTCTAATAATTTACCCTAATCTATCTAGATAAGAACTTAACTATCTTTTCACTGTAAAAAATATTTCTCCTAACTAACCCTAGCAGCAAGAGAACAAACGCATACCATTTGATTGCTTAACTCAACCTTTTTAGATAACAATAAAAAATTATATAGCTAGATAAATCAAGTAGAACCTGGAAAATTAAATGAGGTGACAATAGCTTAAGGAACCTGTTCCTCCCAACAAACTCCTAGAGAAAAGCTGGACTGCAATTATCAGGACTCCCGAGCTTGTCTCCTAGTCCACTTGGTAGAAGTATTGGGTGAGAGATGTAGTTTAGTAACCCTCTGCAACTGTATTGAGTGTTCAATAGAAAGTTAGTTCTGCATGCAATAGTATGAACTCAGCTTAGAATAGCTACACTAGTTCAGGTCTTTAACCCTTTTCCACTGAAAACATACTTTAGCTAGTCCCCTCCATCGATTTTTCTTGTGCACTTCATTCACTCATAATGTTCACAAGTCAAGAATGAGTAGCCTCAGCTGTCTTCAATGGGAATTTTTATTAGTAGGCCTAGGTCTTTTGGGTCAGTTTTCACTTAATGAGCCACCTGCTCTTGTTCCACTTTCTTAGGGAACATGACCACAAAAATATGGAATTTTTCACCTACAACAGCTAGAAGTAGTTTGAGGATGCTACCAAGTGTCAATCTACTCTCAACCCAGCCTACTCCACCAAGTGACCAGTAAAACACTCATTTAACAGCTCCCCTAAGTTGTTGTCTCATCTTTCATTTGTTTATTAATAAAATATTCAGCAATTATATTTCATTATTCTTGGCCCCACTTGGTCATTAATTACAAACTTTATAATAAAATATATCATAATGTTTCTTAAAACATAAAATGTTTTGCAAATTGGGGCATGTGACATATAATCCCCCTTAAATTATAACATTGTCCTTGATGTTATTTATTCTTCCTCCTTAGAATTGACTTGGAATAGAATTGGATATGCATCCCACATATGACTCTGCAATTCCTAGGTGGCTTCTTCTGGACTAAGGTGCATCAATTGAACCTTCACCTGACCAATGGTGCAATTCCAAAGCAAGATCTCTCTCTTTTTGAGGATACAATCTAATTCCACCAGAAAATCTCTTTTGGGTTCCACCTGCACATCATTCCAGTTTATAACATGATTCACATCATTATATATTTTTTTAACATAGAAATATGAAAGACATTATGAACCTTCAAATTTGGTGGTAAAGCCAATTTATAGGCCACCTATCCTATTCTGGATAGTATTTCAAAAGGTCCGCAATATCAGGGTGCTAACTTAGCATAAATTCCTAATATCATAGAACTCTTTTTAGGCCTTACCTTAATAAAGACATGTTCACCAACCTGGAACTATTTTTGAGTTCATTTAAGATTTGCTTGAATTTTCTGTCGATCTTGCACAACTTTCAAGTTACCTTGCACCTATTTACAATTAACTCCATCTCTTTTAATAGTTCAGGTCCTAATACAAACCTGTCAACCGGATTACTCCATGAGATGGAGGTATTTCACTTCCCGCCATACAAAATTTCAAATGGACTATATCTTGTTGAAGCTTGGTAGTGATTGTTGTAAGAAAAGTCTACCAAGTGTAAGTAATCTTCCCATTTACCTAGCTGTTCTTTAACATACATTATGAGCAGATCTTCCAATACCTGATTCACTCTTTCAGTCTGTCCATCTGTCTGAGGATGGAAATAGGTACTGAAATTTAATGTAGTATTTAGTCCTTCAAACAAAGACTTCCAAAAATTGCCCGTAAACTTAGGGTCTCAGTCTGAAATTATTACTTTCGGTATTCCATGTAAACGAAAAGTTTGTTTTAGGAATCTATCGTCAATATTAACATCTTTGTAAGTAGTTTTTACTGCTATAAAATGAGCTTCATTACTTAGTTTATCAATGAATACCATTATTGAGTCATTTAAATTTTGATTTATAGGTAGTCCTGTAATAAAATCAAAGCTGATTATCTCCCACTTCCAGCTAGATATAGGTAATGGCTGAAGTAACCCCACTGGATGATGGTGTTCAGTCTTAACTTGCTAGAATTCAAAGCACTTAACAATGTATTCTACCAGTTCATTCTTCATGTTTGGCGAAAAATAATCTTTTCTTAACATGGTTATAGTCTTCTGATAACCAAGATGTCATGAGTAAAGAGTTTTATGAATTTCATTTAAAATCAGTAACTTAATCTTAGGTACATTAGGTATATATAGTCTATCTTTATATAGTAATAATCCTTTTTCGTTTAAAATATACCCTGTACTTAAACTTTCAATTAAATTTTATGTTACCTTTGCTTGTAATTTCTGATAATTTTCATCCAATCTTACTCATTCCTCTAGTTGTTCTTCTAAATCTGTTTTATAGGTGTTGATTGCTGCTACCAAATTTAGTTTTGCATTCCTGCTTAAAGCATCAACAACCTTATTTTATTTTCCCTTAATATGTTGGATTTCAAAATCATACTCACTAAGGAAGGCTAGCAACCTAGCTTTCCTTGCATTTAAGTTAGGTTGATCCAACAAGTATTTTAATCCTTTATTATCTATCATTAATATAAAATTTCTTTCGATTAAATGATGGTGCCACATCTTTAAGGAATGTATGACAGCATCCAGGTCTAAGTCATAGGTCACATAGTTTTTCTCATGAATCTTCATCTTCCTAGACTCATATGCAATGACGTGTCGTACCTGAGTTAAAACTCCACCTAAACCGTCATTGCATGCGTTAGTACATACTATAAAGTCTTTATTAGGATCAACAATTCTTAAGATTGGTGTTGTGGTTAATAATGTTTTTAAATTTTTAAAACTATCTTCACACTTTTGACTCCACTCGAATTTCTTCCCTTTCTTCTGTAAAGAAGTTATGGGATTTGAAATTCTTAAAAACCCTTTGATAATAACCAATAATTGCCATGAATGATCATACATCAGTTACGTCTTTTTGGACTAGCCATTCTTTGATTTCCTTTATCTTTTCTAGATCAACTGAGATCTCTTCTTTAGTAACTACATGACCCAAGTACTATATTTTATCCTTAAAGAAATCACATTTACTGAATTTTTCATAGAGTTGATGTTCTCGCAACACTTGTAAAACAATTTTTAAGTGCTCTTCATGTTCTTCTTTAGACTTTGAATAGATTAGAATTTTGTTAATGAATACGACCATGAACTTATTAAGGTACTTATGCATTACTTTATTCATTAGACACACTAAGATAGTCGGGGCATTAGTAAGCCTGAATGGCATAACAACAAACTCATAGTGACCATATCTGGTCCTAAAATTTGTTTTAAAGATGTCTTCATCTTTGATTCAGACCTGGTGATAACCAGATCATAAATCAATCTTCAAAAATACATTTGCTCCACATAGTTGATCAAATAGATCATCTATGCGGGGAAACATATATCTGGTTTTAATGGTCATTTTATTAAGTTGACGGTAATCTATACATAAACGTAGAGTACCGCCCTTCTTTTTAACGAAAATAATAGGTGCTCCCCAAGGAGACACACTAGGTCTGATATAATTCTTATCAATAAGTTCTTTTAATTGTGATTTTAATTCATTTAATTCCAATATATTCATCTGATAAGGGGATTTTGAGATAGGAACTGCACCAGTACCAATTCAATAGTGAATTCTAACTCCCTCTTCGGAGGCAGTCCCAGAATTTCTTCTAAAAATACATCTGAATACCCCCTCAGGATCAGAATGTCTTCCAGTTTTAGTTTATCTTCATTATTAGTATTTTCTTCATTAATTATTGTTATAGCAAAGGCTTTACAACCATTATGAACATATTTATTTAGTTGCAAAGCAGAGATTTGTCTTATAGCTATTTTTCTCAGGATTCCTTTCACGTTTACTGGTTCTCTATCATTATTTACGTAAGTAAAAGTTTTATTAAAACACTTCAGGACTACCCTATGCTTTTCTAACCAGTCCATACCAATTAACATATCATAAGAACCTAAAGGTAGTACATTAAGATTAACATAGGTTTCAAACTAATCCATGTTTATAGTACAATCCTTTACAAAACTAATCACTTTTCTTTTTGCGCTAGTATCTAGCTGAACTAGCCATGACTTTGAAAATTTTTGTACTGATAACTTTCTTTTTTTACTAAATTAGGAGAAATATAACTTGAGCTGGCCCTTGGATCAATTAAAATAGATATAGGTGTTAGATTCAGCTTACCTTCCACTTCCACCATGGAAGTTTGATAGTCTGTCTGCCTGTTTTCCAGTACTGCGTTGATCCTGGGCATTGTCCTTGCTAGATCACCAACAACAATCTCCTCCTGTACCGTATGTATGCTGCTAACAGTCTTCTTCCAATTGGGGAAAACTGATGCATAATGAGGACCATTGCATTCCCAACATTTTATTGGTTCTTTTCGTTCATTATTCTTGGTGTAATTACTGTGATTATTAACATGTTCTTTATTTCTAAGACCATTTGGATTTAACTGTGAATTACCTTTATTCCCTTGGAATTTTTTTTTAGGAAAATTTCTTGTGTTATTATTTCTAAAACTACGGTTAGGTACAAAACCTTTCTTCCTCTGTTCAAAATTATTAGATCTTCTAGCCTTCCAGTTTGACATACTTTCCTTTTAGTGTTTCTTCTCATAACAGAAACTCACCTTTTGCATAGCCTCCTCTAAGGTTTTTGAATTATCATATTCAATTCTATCTTTTATATGAAAAGGTAAACAACATAGAAACCACTATACCTTAGGCTTCTCATCCACAATGAAAGGAACATATCAAAGCGGACTTAAAAATTTACTATTTAGTTCTTTTATGTTCATTGTTCCCAGATTTAGTTCATAAAATTCCTTAGCCCGCTCTTCATAGTACTATTTTGACAAGAATTTCTTCTTAAAATATTTCTTAAACGTGTTCCAGTAAATGTTCTTCTCCCTAATGCCTTTTACTTGTTTTAGGTCCCGCCACCAAATATCTGCCTTCCCAGTGAGGTTGTAAATGACCATTCTAGCTTTTATCTGATTAGAATAATTATAAATTTGAAAATATTTCTTGATCCCAAACAACCATGATTCAATCTCTTATCCTTTCTCAGTTTCACCATTAAAGGTTGGTGGTTTTATTTTCTTAAATTCTCCTGAAATTTATTCATAAGGCTTATATTTTCTCTTTCTTGTCTGATGATTATCTTCGCTACTATCACTAGTATACTGATAATTCTTCTTATGTGTATCACCATAAATATCAAAGGATGAGCTACTTTCAATTTTAGACTGTCTATACTTTTTTTTCTTAGTTTGGTAAGGCATTTCTTTAGATTCTGTTCATTTATCTTTTTCTTCATTCTGAAAATTTTCCATTAAAATCTGATTTAGCTCGTCCTGAGCTCTCAGAGTTATTTCATTTTCCTTTTTGACTATTTCCATCTCTATTCTTTGTTCCTTAACCATTTGTAATAATTCAGAAGAGTTATTAGTTGTTTCTTCTTGTATAGGGTCTCTTTTAGCATTACTTTGTTCAGTAAATGGGGACTCCTCATCTACATATTCCTCCAATATTTCCATACCTACAATTTAACTCAGAAAAATTCTCTAGAAAATAATAATTCAAAAGAAAAGTAATAATTAGTATACATGTTTTTAAATATACTATTTATCTATGAAAGTTGAGCCACATTCAGGTCTAGTTTCTGAACCTTGTGCTCTGATACCACATGTAATAGTCCAAAAATTCATAAAAAAATTAAAATTTTTCATGTAACATAAAATGTTTGCAGACGTCACAAACTAGTAACAATTAACTTCTAACAGTTACTTTAATCTGTATTAAACAAGAACTGAATATTTTGTTAATATCTAGTTCTTTATACTTATTAATTTGTCTTCATAATTCCATGTTAAGGATTTGATTTTTGATTTGAAATAACAGGAAATGACACATATGTTTAAATTCTAGTACTAAGTTTGTTTTACTGTCTTATGACAAGTAAGAAAGAACTTCAGTTGAGATTAAGGCTTACTTAGCATATAGCTAATGCAGTGAAGTGATGCTTCTTTTACAGGTCCTTTACAGGTAAGAAGTTTGTTACCAGTTTCCAAATCGAGATTATTATCTCAACTAGCATAGAATAAAATGCTAGTTAACTTATTTGTTTTACAACTTTGAGCCCTAAAAGAGGTATCATTGATCTTATTGTTTATGTTATTCATAGTTAATAGTAATATAAGTAATATTAGTAAACTAAACTTAGCTTAGTTACTCTTCCAAATCACTATAATTAGATCTTGTTTTTCTAATTTTTATCATTCTATTTTCAGTTTTAAAATCTATAAAACATTTTAATGAAACGCATCTCATCTATTAGTTACCCTTGTATAAATACTTGATTCTAAAATAACCTTCGAGGTTTTTGTTTCTACAATTATCAAGTTAACCTAGAAAACCAAAGATCTAAGTATAAACATTAATCACATTGACTGAAGGACATCCATAGAACTAGTACTTAGTGCGTAAGATTTTTTAAGCTATTCTAGTAATTATCAATTAGAGATGTATTAATACCACTTGTTTTTCGTAAACTATAGTGCTATTACTTTTTATGTAAAGAAAGATGAATTATTTTATATAAGAAATCTATCCTTTCATTCCTTTGTATAATTTCTCATCTCTTTAGGCATTGCAAAAAAGGAAACAACACCCTAGTACCTTTTATTATGATATCAACTTATTATCTAAGTTAATATCCTAGCTATGCATCTTTCTATAGTTGCAAGTGTAAATATAAAATGGATTTTAATGTTCAAATTTCTCAACTTGCTACAAGGTATTTTTATTATGAAATTATACCTGAATAGTTCCTTGCATTATGTTTCTTCTTACACCAATGCAAAGATTATAAACAATACTAAAAACATTGTATATTTACTATATACCTTCATTTTAATTAAGGATACAACAATGCAAACAATCTTTGATGACATATAAAAAAAGGGTTATGATAAGGTTAATACTTAGTTTTTAATAATTAAAAACTTGTTGCTTGTAGCCTACTCCCGGGGGGGTGAGGTTCGAACTATAACCTAAAACCCACTATTGGCAAACATAAAATGTGGACACGTGGTCGAAGATCAGAAGATAGGGTTTTGACCTTTCGGTCTCTGCGATATAAAAATTTTAAAACCCTAAAAACTCGCATTATCCTATCTTTTACCTTGCTTTGGAAACAGAGGGCCATAGGCTCATGGGAACATGGCTTGACTGTCACTCCACTGTTTGAACTTCCTTTCAATTGTTCTTCTCCTTTTGCGTGTAGAGGTGCATCTAAATACTACCTTTGTTTATGCGGATGAACCCCTCTTTTAGCCATTACCTAGCTCTGTAAAAACAATGCACCTATTGTTACCTTTCCTCTGCAAGTGCTATTATTCAATCACTGGTGCATTTGTGAGATAATGAGGTGAGCGTGACTCTTGGGTTGTCGTAGTGTGATTTAATATGTCTATTGAGTGTTATAGGGTTTACTGTCTTCTTCCCGATTCTACTGGGTAGGTTTTATACTCCCTCTCACAGTTCTGGGTTTTGGGATAGCATAATTTGCATTGGGTTTTTCCAAGACAGAGATTCTTTGTGTTGCGGCGTATCCAAACATTGTGACTAGGGTTTCCCCAATGGTGATTCCTTTATGGTTTAGTATTTAAGTTTTGGTGATTTTGGTTCTGTACTCGCTACCAGATCAAAGCCGGGGTTATTTTCTTCACATGAGAAAATCTCTATTAAATTTACATTTATTCATTCATTAATTGTAAATTACTTGTTCTGTAGTTTATACTTTTCTCAGTTAGTGTTCAAATACTCCTCCAGGTTTGTATCAAGTGAAGAGCTTGTGATAGAGTTACACTGTGAAGTTTACACGTTGGGATTCTTGGCTTCGAAATCGAACTGGTAAGCCTTGGACTCACCTGAGGTTCTCTTGCATTGGTTGTTTAAGATGTTACTGCTCATGTGGTTGTTGGGTTACTTACTCAACCGTGACTATACGATGCTCTGTTTGTTTTAGATTATGGCACGGTCATGGTTACACTATGTTGTAACAAGTTTTGAGAAACTATATGGTAGTTACTTTAATATATTGTTTATTTTATTTTAAGCCCTTTGCAGCTGATACATGATGGAAAAAATTCAGGCTCTCATGGCCGAGACAATAATAAATTTTGGCTTCCTCAGTCATAGTTTTATTTGTAGTTAACTTGTTTTACACAGGCTTTTAAGCCGTGACTCTGGTTGTAAAAGGCCATAGGGCCATAACTGATAATATTCGGTTCAGAGTTTAATTGTAACTTAAAATATTGCACAAGCCCAATGCTTACTGTTCTGTAACTTTTTTTTGATAATACATATGATATATTTACTGTGTTTTTTTTTAAAGGTAAAGACATGCTCGTATGGTTTAACTATTCTAGTTTATTCTTTTAAATTTAACCTAACAAATGATATTATTAAGATAAATGATTGTTTGATTTACTTATGTGTAAAATTATACTATAGATTTAGACAGTAGGTTTTTAGACCATATCTTGATTGTTACTGTCAGTAAAAAGAATAAGAAGTAAATAATATCTCCTTCATTATTGTTTCCTAGTTGAAAATATATTGATGGGTTTTTTATTTACATGCTGTGTATAACTATCCAAACAATTTTTTTTTATATTGTTACTCATGAATAATGTAGGTAATTTGTTTTACAGTCTGTTACCACCTAAGTTGTACGTAGTGGTTTTTATCAAGTGAGCCTAGTGAACCGGACAGGGTTAACTTGTTCGGACTGCAAAAGACCTTTGGAAGTACTTCTAGGAAGTGCTTGTTGTACTATATCACATGTTCATACCCCATGGGGGAATTGTAATAAATGTTCTAGCATGATAGTGTCTGTAAAAGACTTGGTCTCTTAGACTTCATTTGTCAATCCGTTCAGCCCAGGGTGTTTTTTCCCTTGGTTATTATTGGTTGTTGAACAAACGACCGATAATTTCTGAGTTTTTCACTCCATACCTCCAAAGTTGGGGTGGTCAGCTTGGCATTTAGGCCTATTGAGGTTATTAGAGTCTATGTGTCAATGTATAAACATGCTAGACATCATTTTTGAGTCATATGAACATGTCTAAGTCCCCCTAGGTGTGTTTCAATTTTTCATTTTTTTAGTTTTTTCAGTGTTTTTTATTAAAATTAAAATTTTCCAAAACTTAGGCTATTTTTTAATAGTTTAATTGGAAAAATTGATTTCATAATAAAAGTGGGCCAAATAATTGGTTTCAGTCATGTAGGTGCTCATTTTCAAGCTAAGAGCACCATGTAAACCCATGGACCCACTGTTTCCTAAGTTTTGAGTGATTTTCCATCACTCAGGTCAGAAAGCCCCAAAAATCAATTATTGATTATTTTAATTAATAAATTGATGAATAATGGAGCAAATCCAAAATCATAGATCAGTGGATTCTCAGCCGATTTGATTGAAATCAGTCATATCTGAAGCAGATTGAATGGATCTGACAAATCCTTGACTGAAGGAGGTGATCAAATCAGATCCAGAGTTGATATTCAGCATCCTTTATGGGGAATTTCACCCTCCCTCTCTCCTCAACACGTTTTGGCTCATCTGGATGAGTTTTGGTGGATGTTTCAGTCAATAGGTTGAGGTGTCAGTCAGATCAGCTCTCCGATTGACAATTGCACTCAGTGAGACTCAGATCTAGCTCAGTTAGACACAGATCAGGCATTGATGGACTCTCCATCAGCATATTTGGTCTATCTCCTTGGGATTTGC
Organism: Pseudotsuga menziesii; assembly: GCA_001517045.1. Taxonomy (NCBI): domain Eukaryota; kingdom Viridiplantae; phylum Streptophyta; class Pinopsida; order Pinales; family Pinaceae; genus Pseudotsuga; species Pseudotsuga menziesii. The sequence goes on from LPNX010406563.1 coordinate 459,773, forward strand.
ACCCCCCCTGGGCTGGATGGCCTGTATTTTGTATATATCCTGCTTGAGGCTCCATCTTCTAAGCGAGTTAGAGATGGAATAAAGGGATTGCCATTGTAACTCTATATTTGATCATCATTTGTGAATAAAGAAGCTTTGGAGGCTATACCGTGTAGTGCATGTGTATGTGTGGATTCTCAGTGTTATGCTGCTGATGTGGTAGCTGCAATTTCTTGCCAAATTATGTGCTGCTGATGTGTTATGGCTTCAAGGATTCAGCTGAATCTAGTAAGGGTGTAAGCTAGGAAAGCTAGATTGCTTGATCTTGTTTATCCATATCATGTATGCTCAAAAATTTCAGTTATATGCTTAAATAAGTTTATTTTGGCATGATCTTTCATTTTTGTTGCTTTATACATCTATATCCAGATCTCACGAGGTTTGTGCAGTCTTGTGTTATTTAGTTGCAGGTTCCCGATTGGATGAAGGTATGGATCTAGATTGATGCCATTCCTATCCAATAATCTCAAGACTCTGTCCCTCAATACTCCACAAAAGGGCCTCCTTTCAGCTTGCTCCATTCAAGCAACGATCCAACCTTCTCTCCTCTTCTTCTCATTTCTACAAAAAATAAACATTTTTACCCGGTTACTCTGTTCATAGCTTTGATTTTGCTTAGATATATCATACTAAAAGTAATTCCAACATAGATCTATCTTATCAAATCCTATAGTCTAGATCTTGCACTTAAAAAAGTTTCATAAGCATTCTAGATCTAGCTTTAGGGAAATCGTCTTTTTGCATGAAAATTTATAGAAAACTTGTAGATCACATGCATTAGATTTCCTTTCGCTGTTATAAAATTTAATATTATTAAATATCAGTGCATATTTAATTGGATGCACAAACATCAAGCCAATATCCCAAGGAAAGATTGCTTTCCTTGGTTCCTTTTTCGCCTATTTAGCTAGTTTTAACTTCATTTTTTTTTAGATAAGGTAGGCTGATCCAAAGGTACCCTTAAAGTTCTTTTGCATGTATGTTATTCTAAAATTATCACTATATTTTATCAGGTCTTACATAAAATAAAGGAAGCTTCTGTCCGAAGTGGCCTCAGGAGCGTTCAAATCCCCCCAGGGGTCTTCCTTTTCACTAAAATCTTAAAATTTTCGCAAAGTTGTAAGATCTTGGTTTCAGCCTGTATAAGGGCCAATAAGTTTCTAATATTTTAGTTCACTGATATTGTAACCAATAATAAATAAAATTATTTTTGGAATTGGCTCTTTTGAGCCCATTCCCCATCCCCCTTGGGGGGATTTGCGTCGGTGTCCTTTTCGTCGCTTTCTGCTTGTTTATTTTTTTAAAATAGCATTGATCTAATTTTCAAGGTAGTATACTTGATTTTAGTATTAATTTCATATTCCACTTTTGTTTTTCAAAGTAATCATAACACTTACACCATGATTTCCCGATTGACCCGAAAGGGGAAAGACATTCGTGGTAGGACTAATTAGAAAACCAGAATTGTGTATTAGTTTTATTTTTCATCTTTTATTTATCAGCAATTTTAAAATTAACCCCTCCTCGATTCCCCGATTGAGATCCACTTGGATCGAAAGAGGTTCCTGGAGGGTTTTTCTTTTAAACAAGAACACTCAGTTTAAAACTTACTAAAATTGACAAGACTCCAGTGTGTATGCTCTGCACTTGGCTGCGGTTCGTCTGATCAGTCAAGCTGTATCAAAAGAACTTGGGTGACTAGTATAATTAGGACTCACTCTCCCCAACTGACAAACCATCAGGTGAAAATCCAACACCTAGATCAAACCTTTACGGTGGCAAAATACCCAAAGGAAGCGGGAACTTCTGAAAAGTGACCTAGGGGCGCCAATCTCTGTCACACCCTAACGGGTGCGTTACGAACAATGGCCCTAGAGAATCCATTTCAGACCACATATTCCTTGCGGGTAGCCGTGAAGGTTTAGTTTTGGACATACTCCAAGTACTCTCAGGTATATCTGGAGTCCCCCCTTAGCCTAATTTTAATCAACTCACACATCAAATTTAACTTAAAACATACCAAGAGGCAATCACAAAAAATTCAATCCAAGCACATGCAAGCATATTGATTCTATTTTTGACTCCATTCTAAGGCACTGGTTAATTTATTACTTTATATATATATTGTGTCTCAGCATTGTGCTTTCATGTGTTCATCTTTTACATCTTGCCATCTTTGATTATCTATAGTTAAATTGTAAACTCCTAAATAACTCAGTCAGTTTAAACATCACAACACTAAGTAATTCCCCTTAGTAACTTAATAGGGTCTACCCCCCTTGTCTTCATTAGGATTTGAGCCTAAACGGAGGAGTCAAGAACAAGGTGACAGCCTTGACTCGAGACTTGCGCCCAAAGACACACCGAGTGGCTTCAATATTTCTGCCACGTGACCCAGGTGTGTGAAAGGCGGCAACACATTTTTGGCACCATTGCCGGGGATAAATCTTTTTATTCCCAAGTACGACTTTTGTTTTGTTCTTTTTTGTTTTTGCTTTGTTTGATGAATACTTAGAGTAGATCTTTAATTTTCATCTGGCGACTCCACTGACTTTTTTTCAGTTTTTATTTTTACAAAGAAAAGCAAAAAATAATTTTTGTGACAAGATTTATAAATGCTTATTTTTCTTTTTCACATGGCGACTCCATCGAAGGGATAAAACCCTGTTATCTCATAAACTTGTGAAGTTTTGTTGTGTGTAGATGATCCCATGCGACATGTTAAAACCTTTAAAACTCATCACTTGACAGCTCCATCTTTTCGGTACAAGGTTTAATCGTTATATCAAATGGATACTATGTTGGATAAATTAAAGGAGAAATATGGTGCCCAGTTAATCTTAATGTTTCAACCTATCGATTTTTCAAACATCCTAGGTTTTCCTAACTGTTGTAATGGTTTTGAGGATGCATATAACTAGCTTCTGACATTTCATGGAAATTATGGTGATTCAGCCATCTAGCATGTCAAATCTTTCCTTCAGTTGATTGCTCACTTCAATATTATTCATGAAGACAATATGATGGAAATGTTTGCTAATAATTTTCGGGGTGAGTCTTGTTTTTGGTTCTATCAGGGACTTCCTAATAAATGTATAACTTCTTTTACAAACTTCCTTTGGATTTTTTTAGAGAAGTGGCATAATGGTAGGGGTAGTATGAATGGTTTACAAAAGTTCCTTGAAAATATCTATACCTTCTACCTATCTGGGATAGAGTATCACATGGAAACATATGATGGACCTTTTTCCATGATACAAAGTATTGAAGACTTGGAATCTCTTCTTGAACATTTAAGTAAAGAGGAAGTCCATGATACTCCCATCAAAAAACATACTAGAAGTTATTTAAGAAAGGAAGAAATTAAGAGTCTTCTAAAAAAACGAGGTATCTCCCAATACACAGCAAGATTCTGAGGAAGGGAAAATCCAAGATGATCATATTGAAGGGCTTCAGGAGGATCCCATAATGGAACACATTGTTGAATACTCTCCTCATGTCACCATAGCTGAAGACATTGAAGATTTGGTGTATTCTCAAGTGTGTTGCAATGCTGATACCTTTCCAGAAAGCCCTCTAGAGAAATCCATTGAGCAACACATACCAAGTGATCCCATTGAATATGTCCAAAAGGTCTCCTTGACTGGAGATCCTTTTCATGATATCATAACATAAGCCTATAAAGAAACTTATGATAAGATCAGTATGGTGTGTGATGACACTAGACCTTGTTCTCCACATGTTGATGAAGGTTTGGAAAGTTTATTGCCTTGTAACATTTTATCTGAAGAAGATTTTTATGAATACAAGGAGGATATGGATAGGCAGGAGCATGATGCCATGGATGAAGAGTCCCCCACATATGACTTGGATGGGAGTGATGACTATTGGAATTTCATAGATAATCCAACTTGTGAAAATCTTATGGAGAATCCTATCCATGATGTGTCCGCCAATGGGAGTGTCTATTCAAAAATTTGTGGAAGTCCAATCTATGATACATCCATAGAGGGAAGCACATATTTGGATGCCTGGGAAAATCTTAGTATGGAAGAGGAGCATTCATAATTTTCACATGATCATTCAAAGTCATACCATGTAGAGCCACACAAGGGTATCAGTAATGAAGACATTGAGAAACAGTATTGTGAAAAGTCAGATGTAATGTAGTTAGTGGAACATTAGTCTTAGCCATCTTTTCCGCATATAGAGGTTCCTTATGATTTGGAGCTACTTGGGGCTTGTGCAACAAGTTATCATTTGATAAGCCCCGATGATCAGTATGATGATGTAGTCAGACTACCTCATCATTCTGATTGGTATATCAGTCATGGATAGAAGCAGCCTGCATGAGCACATACAAGTTTGGGAATAATTTTTATGACATTGTTCATGCCTATGATCTCCCATCCATCCCGCCCATCCTAAATTATCACGCAAGTTTGCATTTTTTGAATAAGGTATCCTTACTTTGGCTGGTAACCAAAGACAAGGAAAAAAATTTATGTTAATAAAATGCTTGGGTGGTTACATTGGATTTCTGATTACACTTAACCCTTTTTATGTCATGCTTAGAGTAGGAAAATAAGCTCCTTGAAAAAGAGCATTTACTTTCTGCATTTCTACTTAGATGTAATAAAACTTTGCTTCTTTTAGTTAGTTACATTTATGTTGTGTAAATAAATCAGCTTAATGGTTCATTTGGTTTTCTATAAAACTTGTGCTACTGAGGTTTTTTCTTGTCAAGTTGAGATGTTTTTACAGGGTATATAAACTAGAGATTATGGTGTTCTCGTATCCTCTTGTTTCCTTAAAGACCAGATCGAGCACAAGTCATGCAGTTGTAGCCATAATGTTACCACCTAAGTTGTATGTAGTGGTTTTTATCAAGTGAGCCTAGTGAACTGGACAGGGTTAACTTGTTCGGACTGCAAAAGACCTTTGGAAGTACTTCTGGGAAGTGCTTGTTGTACTATATCACATGTTCATACCCCATGGGGGAATTGTAATAAATGTTCTAGCATGATAGTGTCTGTAAAATACTCGGTCTCTTAGACTTCATTTGTCAATCCGATCATCCCAGGGTGTTTTTTCCCTTGATTATTATTGGTTGTTGAACAAACGACTGATAATTTCTGAGTTTTTCACTCCATACCTCCAAAGTTGGGGTGGTCGGCTTGGCATTTAGGCCTATTTAGGTTATTAGAGTCTATGTGTCAATGTATAAACATGATGGACATCATTTTTGAGTCATATGAACATGTCTAAGTCCCCCTAGGTGTTTTTCAATTTTTCAATTTTTTAGTTTTTTCAGTGTTTTTTATTAAAATTAAAATTTTCCAAAACTTAGGCTATTTTTTAATAGTTTAATTGGAAAAATTTATTTTGTAATAAAAGTGGGCCAAATAATCGGTTTCAGTCATGTAGGTGCTCATTTTCAAGCTAAGAGCACCATGTAAACCCATGGACCCAATGTTTCCTAAGTTTTCAGCGATTTTCCATCACTTAGGTCAGAAAGCCCCAAAAATAAATTATTGATTATTTTAATTAATAAATTGATGAATAATGGAGCAAATCCAAAATCATAGATCAGTGGATTCTCAGCCGATTTGATTGAAATCAGTCAGATATGAAACAGATTGACTGGATCTGACAAATCCTTGACTGAAGGAGGTGATCAAATCAGATCCAGAGTTGATCTTCAGCATACTTTATGGGGAATTTTGCCCTCCCTCTCTCCTCAACACGTTTTGGCTCATTTGGATGAGTTTTGGTGGATGTTCCAGTCAACAGGTTGAGGTGTCAGTCAGATCAGCTCTCCAATTGACAATTACACTCAGTGAGACTCAGATCTAGCCCAGATAGACATAGATCAGGCATTGATGGACTCTCCATCAGCATATTTGGTCTATCTCCTTGGGATTTGTGCCCCCTGGGTTGGATGGCTTGTATTTTGTATATATCCTGCTTGAGGCTCCCTCTTCCAAGCGAGTTAGAGATGGACTGAAGGGATTGCCATTGTAACTCTGTATTTGATCATCATTTGTGAATAAAGAAGCTTTGGAGGCTATACCGTGTAGTGCATGTGTATGTGTGGATTCTCAGTGTTATGCTGTTGATGTGGTAGCTGCAATTTCTTGCCAAATTCTGTGCTGCTGCTGTGTTCTGGCTTCAAGGATTCAGCTGAATCTAGTAAGGGTGTAAGCTAAGAAAGCTACATTGCTTGATCTTGTTTATCCATATGATGTATGATCAAAAATTTCAGTTATATGCTTAAATAAGTTTATTTTGGCATGATCTTTCATTTTCGTTGTTTTATACATCTATATCCAGATCTCACGAGGTGTGTGCAGTCTTGTGTTATTTAGTTACAGGTTCCCGATTAGATGAAGGTGTGGATATAGATTGATGCCATTCCTATCCAATAATCTCAAGATTCTATCCCTCAGCACTCCAGAAAAGGGCCTCTTTTCAGCTTGCTCCATTCAAGCAACGATCCGACCTTCTCTCCTATTCTTCTCATTTCTACAAAAAATCAACATTTTTACCCGGTTACTCTGTTCGTAGCTTTTATTTTGCTTAGATATATCATATTAAAAGTAATTCCAACATATATCTATATTATCAAATCCTATAGTCTATATCTTGCACTTAAAAAAGTTTCATAAGCATTCTAGATCTAGCTTTAGGGAAATCGTCTTTTTGCATGAAAATTTAAAGAAAACTTGTAGATTGCATGCATTAGATTTCATTTCGTTGTTATAAAATTTAATATTCTGCAATATCAGTGCATATTTCATTGGCTGCACAAAAATCAAGCCAAGATCCCAAGGAAAGCTTGCTTTCCTTGGTTCCTTTTTCGCCTATTTAGCTAGTTTTAACTTCATTTTTTTTGAGATAAGGTAGGCTGATCCAAAGGTACTCTTAAAGTTATTTTGGGTGTATGTTATTATAAAATTCTTGATGTATTTTATAAGGTCTGACAGAAAATAAAGGAAGCTGCTGTCCGAAGTGGCCTCAGGAGCGTTCAAATCCCCCCAGGGGTCTCCCTTTTCACTAAAATCTTAAAATTTTCGCAAAGTTGTAAGATCTTGGTTTCAGCCTGTATAAGGACCAAGAAGTTTCTAATGTTTTATTTCACTTATATTGTAACCAATAATAAATAAAATTATTTTTGGAATAGGCTCTTTCGAGCCCATTCGCCATCCCCCCTGGGGGGATTTGCATCTGTGTCCTTTTCGTCGCTTTCTGCTTATTTATTTTTTCAAAATAGCATTGATCTAATTTGCAGGGTAGTATACTTGATTTTAGTATTAATTTAATATTCCACTTTTGTTTTTCAAAGTAATCATAACACTTACCCCACGATTTCTCGATTGACCCGAAAGGGGAAAGAGATTCGCGGTAGGACTAATTAGAAAACCAAAATTGTGTATTTCTTTTATTTTTCATCTTTTTTTTATCAGAAATTTTAAAATTAACCCCTCCTCGATTCCCCAATTGAGATCCACTTGGATCGAAAGAGGTTCCTGGAGGGTTTTTCTTTTAAACAAGAACACTCAGTTTAAAACTTACTAAAATTGACAAGACTCCAGTGTGTATGCTCTGCACTTGGCTGCGGTTCGTCCGATCAGTCAAGCTGTATCAAAAGCACTTGGGTGACTAGTATAATTAAGAGTCACTCTCCCCAACTGACAAACCATCAGGTGAAAATCCAACACCTATATCAAACCTTTAAGTGGCAAAATACCCAAAGGAAGCGGGAACTTCTGAAAAGTGACCTCGAGGTGCCGATCTCTGTCACACCCTAATGGGTGCGTTACGAACAATATCCCTAGAGACTCCATTTCAGCCCACATATTCCTTGCGGGTAGCCGTGAAGGTTTATTTTTGGACATACTCCAAGTACTCTCGAGTATATCTGGAGTCCCTCCTTAGCCTAATTTTAATCAACTCACACTTCAAATTTAACTTAAAACATACCAAGAGGCAATCGCAAAACATTCACTCCAAGCACATGCAAGCATATTGATTCTATTTTTGACTCCATTCTAAGGCATTGGCTAATTTCTTTCTATATATATATATATATTGTGTCTCAGCTTTGTGCTTTCATGTGTTCATCTTTTACATCTTGCCATCTTTGATTATCTATAGTTAAATTGTAAACTCCTAAATAACTCAGTCAGTTTAAACATCACAACACTAAGTAATTCCCCTTAGTAACTTAATAGGGTCTACCCCCCTTGTCTTCATTAGGAGTTGAGCCTAAACGGAGGAGTAAAAAACAAGGTGACAGCCTTGACTCGAGACTTGCCCCCAAGGACACACCGAGTGGCTTGAATATTTCTGCCACGTGACCCAGGTGTGTGAAAGGCGGCAACACATTTTTGCCGCCGTTGCCGGAGATAAATCTTTTTATTCCTGAGTATGACTTTTGTTTTCTTCCTTTTTGTTTTTTCTTTGTTTGATGAATACTTAGAGTAGATCTTTAATTTTCATCTGGTGACTCCACTGACTTTTTTCCAGTTTTTATTTTTACAAAGAAAAGCAAAAAATAATTTTTGTGAAAAGATTTATAAATGCTTATTTTTCTTTTTCACATGGCGACTCCATTGAAGGGCTAAAACCCTATTATCTCATAAACTTGTGAAGTTTTGTTGTGTGTAGATGAGCCCATGCGACATGTTAAAACCTTTAAAGCTCATCACTTGACAGCTCCATCTTTTCAGTACAAGGTTTAATCGTTATATCAAATGGATACTATGTTGGATAAATTAAAGGAGAAATATGGTGCCCAGTTAATCTTAATGTTTCAACCTATCGATTTTGTTGCCGCCTTTCACAGACCTGGGTCACGTGGCAGAAATCTTCAAGCCACTCGGTGTGTCCTTAGGGGCAAGTCTCGAGTCAAGGCTGTCACCTTGTTCTTGACTCCTCTGTTTAGGCTCAACTCCTAATGAATCCAAGGGGGGTAGACCCTATTAAGTTACTAAGGATGATTTCTTAGTGCGATGATGTTAAACTGAATCAGTTACTTAGGAGTTTGAATATTTTAACTATAGACAATTAAAGATGACGAGATATGAAAATAAACACACGAAAGCACAAAGCTGATACACAATATATATATGAAGCAAAAATGACCAATGCCTTAAAATGGAGTCAAATCAATAAGATTAGTGTGCTTGCATGTGCTTGGAGTGAATGTTTTGCGATTGCATCTGGGTATGTTTTAAGTTAAAATTGAAGTATGAGTTGATTAAATTAGGCAAAAGGGGGACTCCAGATATACCCGAGAGTACTTGGAGTGTGTCCAAAACTAAACCTCGACAGCTACCCGCAAGGAATATGTGGGCTGAAATGGAGTCTCTGGGGCTATTTTTCATAACGCACCCATTAGGGTGTGACAGAGATTGGCGCCCCGAGGTCACTTTTCAGAAGTTCCCGCTTCCTTTGGGTATTTTGCCACCATAAAGGTTTGATTGAGGTGTTGGATTTTCACCTGATGGTTTGTCAGTTGGGGAGAGTGAGTCCTAATTATACTAGTCACCCAAGTGCTTTAGATACAACTTGACTGATCAAATGAACCGCAGCCAAGTGTAGAGCATACACACTGGAGTCTTGTAAATTTAAATAAGTTTTAAACTGGATGTTCTTGTTTAAAAGAAAAGCCTCCAAGAACCTCTTTCAATCCAATTGGATCTCAATCAAGGAATCAAGGAGGGGTTAATTTTATATTTGTTGATACACAAATGATAGAAAAAATCAAACAGATACACAGTTCTAATATCTTAATTAATCCTATCACGAATCTCTTTCCCCTTTTGGGTCACTTGGGAAATCGTGGGGTAAGTATTACGATTACTTTGAAATGTAATATATGGAATATGGAATTAATAACAAAATAAATTATCCTACCCTACAGATTAGATCAATACTAGTTTAAAAAGGAAATGAGGAAAAGCACAAAAAGGACACTGACGCAAATCCCCCCAGGGGGGATGGGGAATGGGCTCGAAAGAGCCCATTCAAAGAATAATTTTATTACAGCGGTAACAATATCAGAGAACTGATAAATCAGAACTTTCTTGGTCCTTATACAGGTTGAAACCAGGTTTTTACAATTTTGCAAAATAGAATTAAGATTTTTTAGTGAAAAGGGAGACCCTTGGGGGGATTTGAATGCTCCTGAGACCACTTCGGACAATAGATTCCTTTTCTTTCTGTCAGACCTGCTAAAGGATAGTGAGCAAGTTAGAATAACATATGCCCAAAATAAATTTAAGAGTACCTTTGGATCAGCCTACTTTATCTCAAAAAATAATGCGGTTAAACTAGCTAAACCGACGAAAAAGGAACCAAGGAAAGAAAGCTTTTCCTGGGATCTTGGCTTGCTGTTTGTGCATCCAATTAAAGTGCACTGATATTGCAGAATATTAAATTTCATAACAGTGAAAGGAAATCTAATGCATGTGATCTACAAGTTTTCTTTAAAATTCATGCAAAAAAGATGATTTCCCTACAGCTAGATCTAGGATGCTTATGAAACTTTTTTAAGCGCGAGATCTAGGATATGAGATATGAAATATTAGATATATGTATATTTTATTTTGATGAAACAGATCCAAATGAAATCACAGCTATGAACTGAAAAAGTAACCGGGTAAAGTGTTGATTTTGAGGGAGGAAGAAGAGGAGAAAAGTGTTGTTTTCCTTGAAGATCAACAGTGGAGCTTTCAGGTGGAATGTCGAGGGACTATGCCTTTTGGAATGTTTTGAAGAGAATGAAGAAACAAACTAGATCAGCATCATCTCCAAAGTGTGAACCTACAACTCAGCTGAAATCAAAGAACTTGCCAAGAAACTTATGAGATCTGATTAGTACATACAAAGAGATTCAAGATAACATGCATATACACTTATAGGAAATGCTAAATCCAGATCTATAAACATGCATCAAAGGAGAGTGACAGTCAATAAACCTATTGAACAACACCTTTCCTATCAAGATTGTAATAAGCTAATTACCAATATTAACCACAGATCTACAAGACATTAGCAAAAAATGACCACAGATACAGGTTACCTCAATAAAACAATGGCAATAATCATCCACACATGTAATGGAACCACACCGTATTGCCTCCAAATATTTTCTTTATTTAAAATGAAGAATTACAACAATACAATAGCAGTAGCACCTCAATCCCAGTTCTAACTAGCTTGAAAGAGGAGGTTGTGCTTGGATATATAAAAAATACAGGAGATCCAGCCCAGGGGGGCGCAAATCCTCATGGAATCAGATGAAATCAGCTGATGGAGAGTCCATTAATACCTGATCTGTGTCTAGCTGAGCCATATTTGAGTCTCACTGAGTGCAACTGTCAATTGGGGGGTTGATCTAACTGACACCTCAACCTGTTGACTGAAGCATCCACCAAAATTCATCCAGATGAGCCAAAAACGTGTTGAGGAGAGAGGGAGGGAGAAATTCCACATAAAGGATGCTCAAGATCAAGTCTGGATATGATTTGATCACCTCCTTCAGTCAAGTATTTGTCAGATCCAGTCAATCTGCTCCATATTTGATTGATTTCAGTCAAATCAGTTGAGAATCCACTGATTTATTGATTTTGGATTTGCTCCATTATTCATCAATCTATTAATTAAAATAATCAATAATTGATTTTTGGGACTTTCTGACCTGAGTGATGGAAGATCACTCAAAACTTAGGAAAAAGTGGGTCCATGTGTTTACATGGTGCTCTTAGCTTGAAAATGAGAACCTACATGACTGAAACCGATTATTTGGCCCACTTTTATTACAAAATCAATTTTTCCAATTAAACTATTAAAAAATAGCCTAAGTTTTGGAAAAAATTAATTTAATAAAAAAAACACTGAAAAAATTAAAAAATTGGAAAATTGGAAAACACCTAGGGGGACTTAGACATGTTCATATGACTCAAAAAAGATTTCTAGCATGCTTATACATTGACACATAGACTCTAATAACCTCAATAGGCCTAAATGCCAAGCCGACCACCCCAACTTTGGAGGTATGGAGTGAAAAACTCAGAAATTATCAGTCATTTATTCAACAACCAATAATAACCAAGGGAAAAAACACCCTAGACTGATCGGATTGACAAATGAAGTCTAAGAGACCGAGTCTTTTACAGACACTATCATGTTAGAAAATTTATTACAATTCCCCCATGGGGTATGAACGTGTGATATGATACAACAAGCACTTCCCAGAAGTACTTCCAAAGGTCTTTTTGAAGTCCGAACAAGTTAACCCGTTCTGGTTCACCAGGCTCACTTGATAAAAAACCAATAAGTACAACTTAGGTGGTAACATTCTGGCTCCATCTGGGACGTGTGCTCGATCTGGCCTTCAAGGCAAGGAGAGGATATGAGAACATCAGAATCTTTGGTCTACACCCTGTAAAAACATCTCAACTTGACAAGAAAAACCTTAGTAGCACAAGTTTTATAAAAAACCGAATGAACCATTAAGCTGATTTATTTAAACAAAATAAATGTAACTAACTAAAAGAAGCCAAGTTTTATTATAGCTAAAAATAAAAATGCAGAAATCACATGCTCTTTTTCAAGGAGCTTATTTTCCTACTCTAAGCATGATATAAAAAGGGTTAAGTGTAATCAGAAATCCAATGTAACCACCTAAGAATTTTATTAACATAAGAAAAAAATGCCTTGTCTTTGGTTACCAGCCAAAGTAAGGATACTTTATTCAGAAAATGCAAACCTGCGTGATGATCCGGAAGGGGCGGGATGGATGGAAAATCATAGGCATAAAAAATGTCGTTAAACTTCCTCCCAAACTGGTAAGTGCTTGCGCAGGCTGCTTCTATCCATGACTGGATAGGGTTGATGTACAAATTGGAATGATGACGCAGATTGACTACACCATCATACTGATCATCAAGGCTTACCGGATGATAATTCACTGTATAAGCCCCAAGTAGCTCCAAGTCATGAGGAAACTCTATATGTGAAGATGATAGTTGAGATTGATATTGTAATAACTGCATCACATCCATCTTTTCACAAAACTGCTTCTCCATGTCTTCATTACTTATACCCTTGTGCGGCTCTACATGATATGACTCTAAATGATCATATAAGAGTTTTGAATGCTGCTTTTCCATACTAGGATTTTCCAAGGTCTCCAGATTCATGCTTCCCTCTATGGAAGTATAGTAGATTGGACTTCCACAAATATCTAAACAAACACTCCCCTTGCTGGATATAGCATAGATAGGATTATTAATAAGATATCCACAAAAATCCCAATAGTCATCACCATCGTCTATGTTAAATGTGATGGATTCCCCATTGCTGATATCAGTTTCCGATATCGAGTTCTCTTTGTCTTCATTACTGATATTGATATATGTCTGAGACTAATCATGTGGATAAACTGCATGCTCCCTTTTTATATCAAAGTTTCCCAAGGCCACATGGTCCATGCTCTCTTCCTTAGATACGCCATCAACAAAACCATCAAAAGTTTCTAGTTCATTATTTTCCTCTTTATTCATGTCATAGACTGGATTTTCCATGAATGTCTAGTATTCCTCATCAACATCTTTGTTGGGGATAAGGGAATCTTCGTCACTTGTATCATGCTCCAAGCTATACTTGTCCTCATTTTCATACTTATCTTCTTCAGAGAAAAGGTCACAAGGTAGTAAACCTTCCAGACTGTCATCATTATATGGAGAACACATAGGAGTCCCATCATGTATATTACAGTTTTCATCATAAGTTTCACTATAAGATTCTGCAATGGTTTTATCCTCAGGCTTGTACTGTTTAGATGGTGACAAAGGGTAGGCCTGGCCTTCCATGTATATATGATCAGGCTTGCTTGAATTTGTTTCCTGATTACTGACCTCCGCCATCCCATGTTCTATAACCTGGTTAGCTATGTAGCAAGTGTTTTCTGGGTGGAATTGCTCACAAGGTCTACACCATGGAATTAATTCATCTACCAGGTTAGTTGAGTCTAACTGGTTTGGAATCCTAGGCTCTTGCTGAGGAAACTTCTTTTGATACACTTGATTCTGTTTTGGCTGAAAATTCCTAGGTCCACTATTTCTCTCCAGTGTGACTATTCTGTTTTGGATTTTATTCAATTGCACAGATTGGTTTGTCATGAATTGGTCCAATAGGCTAGTTACCTTTTCCATGGGGTATTTAGAGGCTCCCTTTTCTTTTGATTCAAAGGATTTTCCCTTAGTGTAACCTGGAATGTTGGATTTTCCCGAAGATTGCATATTCCTTTCTATTTTCTCGGCCAGATCTTGAGCAGTTTTTAGATCGACCGGATCTTTGTCCCTTAACTAGTACCTCAAATCACCAGTGAGAGCTTCGATGTAATATATGAGGATGGAGCATCCCTTGGCTTTATTTCTCTAGGGAGGTCCGCAACCACACGCCTGAACTTAGTATTAAATTCATCCATGCTTTCATTCTCCATCTTCTTTATATCATGAAGGGCAGCAAGCAAATGTCTTGGTTCTTTCTTTTCCCCCTATTTCTTCTTAAAACCTGCTATGAATTCATTAAGGGTTTTATATGAATCATCACCAAGGTTTTCATACCACTTCGCAGCATCATCCTATAAGGACAAAGCAAAGAGCTTCATTTTGATATCTTCATGGTTAGAGGCAACATTATCGCAGTAACTGACTAGGTGCCTTTAAAATTTTTGGAGATCAGTCTTGGCGGTGGTAGCATTATTTCCTTCGAACCTGGGGAGATTCTTGATAGCATCATTCGAAATGTAATGAGGACTACCTGCTATCTGAGAAAAGTCAAGGGGTTTGTAAAATTCCATCATTTCTTGAGATTAGTGAACATGACTCTCTACAAATATGTGATGGATATTCGAGAGGGATTGGTCTCCTAAATCTTCAAGATTTCTACGAGAAGTCTACCTATTCAATCTTTCCCTAATAAACCTTTCAGGATTAGGGAGAGGATTGAATAATTGTCGGCGGTTTCTTCGGGTAGAAATTCTTGAAGGGATGTTTAGACAATGGAGTCGCCAGATGGATCGAGTTTTAATTTTTATGTTTTTTTAAAGACTAGATCAATCAAAAGTTTTTGTCTTTTTAATTGTTAAGCAAAAAGTTAAGCTAAGTCATACTCGGGAATAAAAATATTTATCCTCGGAAACGATGCCAAAAAGTGTTGCCACCTTTCACACACCTAAGTCACGTGGCAAAAATCTTCAAGCCACTTGGTGTGTCCTTGGGGGAAAGTCTCGAGTCAAGGCTGTCACCTTGCTCTTGACTCCTTCGTTTAGGCTCAACTCCTAACGAAGCCAAGGGGGGTAGACCCTATCAAGTTACTAAGGATGATTTCTTAGTGTGATGATGTTAAACTGAATCAGTTACTTAGGAGTTTGAATATTTTAACTATAGACAATTAAAGATGACGAGATACGAAAATAAACACACAAAAGAACAAAGCTGATACACAATATATATATGAAGCAAAAATGACTAGTGCCTTAAAATGGAGTCAAATCAATAAGATCAATGTGCTTGCATGTGCTTGGAGTGAATGTTTTGTGATTGCATCTTGGTATGTTTTAAG
>LPNX010406563.1:475504-510680 GCA_001517045.1 Pseudotsuga menziesii
GGGGGACTCTAGATATACCCGAGAGTACTTGGAGTGTGTCCAAAACTAAACCTTCATGGCTACCCGCAAGGAATATGTGGGATGAAATGGAGTCTTTGGGGTTATTGTTCATAACACACCTGTTAGGGTGTGACAGAGATCGGCGCCCCGAGGTCACTTTTCAAAAGTTCCCGCTTCCTTTGGGTATTTTGCCACCGTAAAGGTTTGATCGAGGTGTTGGATTTTCACCTGATGGTTTGTCAGTTGGGGAGAGTGAGTCCTAATTATATTAGTCACCCAAGTGCTTTTGATACAACTTGACTGATTATACAAACCGCAGCCAAGTGTAGAGCATACACAATGGAGTCTTGTAAATTTAAATAAGTTTTAAACTGGATGTTCTTGTTTAAAAGAAAAGCCTCCAAGAACCTCTTTTGATCCAATTGGATCTCAATCGGGGAATCGAGGAGGGGTTAATTTTATAGTTGCTGATAAACAAATGATAGAAAAAAACAAACAGATACATAGTTCTAGTTTCTTAATTAATCATACCACGAATCTCTTTCCCCTTTCGGGTCACTCGGGAAATTGTGGGGTAAGTATTACGATTACTTTGAAATGTAATATATGGAATATGGAATTAATAATGAAATAAATTATCCTACCCTACAAATTATGTCAATACTAGTTTAAAAAATAAATGAGGAAAAGCACAAAGAGGACACCGACGCAAATCCCCCCAGGGGGGATGGGGAATGGGCTCGAAAGAGCCTATTCAAAGAATAATTTTATTATGGTGGTTACAATATCAGAGAATTGATAAATCATAACTTTCTTCATCCTTATACAGGTTGAAACCAAGTTTTTACAATTTTGCAAAAAAGAATTAAGATGTTTTAGTGAAAAGGGAGACCCTTGGGGGGATTTGAATGCTCCTGAGACCACTTCGGACAGTAGCTTCCTTTTATTTATTTCAGACCTGATAAAGGACAGCAATAAATTTAGAATAAAATATGTCCAAAATCACTTTAAGAGTACCTTTGGATCAGCCTACTCTATCTCAAAAAATAATGCGGTTAAACTAGCTAAACCGGCGAAAAAGGAACCAAGGAAAGCAAGATTTCCTTGGGATCTTGGCTTGCTGTTTGTGCAGCCAATAAAAGTGCACTGATATTTCAGAATATTAAATTTTATAACAGTGAAAGGAAATCTAATGCATGTGATCTAGAAGTTTTCTTTAAAATTCATGCAAAAAAGACGATTTCCCTACAGCTAGATCTAGGATGCTTATGAAACTTTTTTAAGTGCGAGATCTAGGATATGAGCTATGAAATATTAGATATATGTATATTTTACTTTGATTAAATAGATCCAAATGAAATCACAGCTATGAACTGGAAAAAGTAACCGGGTAAAGTGTTGATTTTGAGGGAGGAAGAAGAGGAGAAAAGTGTTGTTTTCCTTGAAGATCCACAGTTGAGCTTTCAGGGGGAATGTCGAGGGACTATTACTTTTGGAAGGTTTTGAAGAGAATTAAGAAACAAACTAGATCAGCATCCTCTCCAAAGTGTGAACCTACAACTCAGCTGAAATCAAAGAACTTGCCAAGAAACTTATGAGATCTGATTAGTACATACAAAGAGATTCAAGATAACATGCATATAAGCTTATAGGACATGCTAAATCCAGATCTCTAAGCATGCATCAAAGGAGAGTGACATTCAATAAACCTATTGAACAACACCTTTCCTATCAAGATTGTAATAAGCTAATTACCAATCTTAACCACAGATCTACAAGACATTAGCAAAAAATGACCACAGATACAGGTTACCTCAGTAAAAAAATGGCAATAATCATCCACACATGTAATGGCACCACACCGTATTGCCTCCAAACCTTTTATTTATTTCAAATGAAGAATTACAACAATACAATAGTAGAAGCACCTGAATCCTAGTTCTAACTAGCTTGGAAGAGGAGGCTGTGCCTGGATATATACAAAATACAGGAGATCCAGCCCAGGGGGGGCGCAAATCCTCATGGAATTAGATGAAATCAGCTGATGGAGAGTCCATTAATTCCTGATCTGTGTCTAGCTGAGCCAAATCTAAGTCTCACTGAGTGCAACTGTCAATCGGGGGGCTGATCTGATTGACACCTCAACCTGTTGACTGAAGCATCCACCAAAATTCATCCAGATGAGCCAAAAACGTGTTGAGGAGAGAGGGAGGGAAAAATTCCCCATAAAGGATGCTCAAGATCAACTCTAGATCTGATTTGATCACCTCCTTGAGTCAAGGATTTGTCAGATCCATTCAATCTGCTCTAGATCTGATTGATTTCAGTCAAATCGGTTGAGAATCCACTGATTTATTGATTTTGGATTTGCTCCATTATTCATCAATTTATTAATTAAAATAATCAATAATTTATTTTTGGGGCTTTCTGACCTGAGTGATGGAAGATCACTCAAAACTTAGGAAAAAGTGGGTCCATGGGTTTACATGGTGCTCTTAGCTTGAAAATGAGCACCTACATGACTGAAACCGATTATTTGGCCCACTTTTATTACAAAATCAATTTTTCCAATTAAACTATTAAAAAATAGCCTAAGATTTGGAAAATTTTAATTTAATAAAAAAAACACTGAAAAAATTAAAAAATTGGAAAATTGGAAAACACCTAGGGGGACTTAGACATGTTCATATGACTCAAAAAATATGTCTAGCATGATTATACATTGACACATAGACTCTAATAAACTCAATAGGCATAAATGCCAAGCCGACCACCCCAACTTTGGAGGTATGGAGTGAAAAACTCAGAAATTATCAGTCGTTTATTCAACAACCAATAATAACCAAGGGAAAAAACACCCTGGCCTGATCGGATTGACAAATGAAGTCTAAGAGACGGAGTCTTTTACAGACACTATCATGCTAGAACATTTATTAAAATTCCCCCATGGGGTATGAACATGTGATATGATACAACAAGCACTTCCTAGAAGTACTTCCAAAGGTCTTTTTGAAGTCCGAACAAGTTACCCCTGTCCGGTTCACCAGGCTCACTTGATAAAAAACAACTAAGTACAACTTAGGTGATAATAGATTTTTCAAACATCCCAGGTTTTCCTAACTATTGTAATGGTTTTGAGGATGCATATAACTGGCTTCTGACATTTCATGGAAATTATGGTGATTTGGCCATCTGGCATGTGAAATCTTTCCTTCAGTTGATTGCTAACTTCAATATTCTTCATGAATACAATATGATGGAAATGTTTGCTAATACTTTTCGGGGTGAGGCTTGTTGTTGGTTCTATTAGGGCCTTCTTAATAACTGTATAACTTCTTTTCCAAACTTCCTTTGGATTTTTTTAGAGCAGTGGCATGATGGTAGGGGTAGTATGAATGGTTTACAAAAGTTCCTTGCAAATATATGTACCTTCTACCTATCTGGGATAGAGTATCACACGGAAGCATATGATGGACCTTTTTCCATGATACGAAGTATTGAAGACTTGGAATCTCTTCTTGAACATTTAAGTAAAGAGGAAGTCCATGATACTCCCATAAAAAAGCATACTAGAAGTTATTTAAGAAAGGAAGAAATTAAGTGTCTTCTTAAAAAATATGAGGTATCTCCCAATACACAGCAAGATTCTGAGGAAGGCAAAATCCAAGATGATCATATTGAAGAGCTTCAGGAGGAGCCCATAATGGAACACATTGTTGAAGACTCTCCTCATGTCACCATAGCTAAATACATTGAAGATTTGGTGTATTCTCAAGTGTGTTGCAATGTTGATACCTTTCCAGAAATCCCTCTAGAGAAATCCATTGAGCAACACATACCAAGTGATCCCATTGAATATGTCCAAAAGGTCTCCTTGACTGGAGAACCTTTTCATCATATCATAACGGAAGCCTACAAAGAAACTTATGATAAGATCAGTATGGTGTGTGATGACACTAGACCTTGTTCTCCACATGTTGATGAAGGTTTGGAAATTGTATTGCCTTGTAAAATTTTATCTGAAGAAGATTGTTATGAATACAAGGAGGATATGGATAGGCAGGAGCATGATGCCATGGATGAAGAGTCCCCCACATATGACATGGATAGGAGTGATGACTATTGGAATTTCATAGATAATCCGACTTGTGAAAATCTTATGGAGAATCCCATCCATGATGTGTCTGATATTGGGAGTGTCTATTCAAAAATTTGTGGAAGTCCAATCTATGATACATCCATAGAGGGAAGCACAGATTTGGATGCCTGGGAAAACCTTAGTATGGAAGAGGAACATTCAGAATTTTCACGTGATCATTCAAAGTCATACCATGTAGAGCCGCACAAGGGTATCAGTAATGAAGACATTGAGAAACAGTATTGTTAAAAGTCAGATGTAATGCAGTCAATGGAACATTAGTCTCAGCCATCTTTTCCGCATATAGAGGTTCCTTATGATTTGGAGCTACTTGGGGCTTGTGCAACAAGTTATCATTTGATAAGCCCCGATGATCAGTATGATGATGTAGTCAGTCTACCTCACCATTCTGATTGGTATATCAGTCCTATCCAGTCATGGATAGAAGCAGCCTGGATGAGCACATACAAGTTTGGGAAGAAATTTTATGACATTGTTCATGCCTATGATCTCCCATCCATCCCGCCCATCCGGAATTATCACGCAGGTTTGCATTTTCTGAATAAGGTATCCTTACTTTGGCTGGTAACCAAAGACAAGGAAAAAAAATTATGTTAATAAAATGCTTAGGTGGTTACATTGGATTTTTTTATTACACTTAACCCTTTTTATATCATGCTTAGAGTAGGAAAATAAGCTCCTTGAAAAAGAGCATTTACTTTCTGCATTTCTACTTAGCTGTAATAAAACTTTGCTTCTTTTAGTTAGTTACATTTATGTTGTGCACATAAATCAGCTTAATGGTTCATTTGGTTTTCTATAAAACTTGTGCTACTAAGGTTTTTTCTTGTCAAGTTGAGATGTTTTTACAGGGTATATAAACCACAGATTCTGGTGTTCTCATATCCTCTCCTTTCCTTAAAGACCAGATCGAGCACACGTCCTGCAGTTGGAGCCAGAATGTTACCACCTAAGTTGTACATAGTGGTTTTTATCAAGTGAGCCTAGTGAACTGGATAGGGTTAACTTCTTCAGACTGCAAAAGACCTCTAGAAGTACTTCTGGAAAGTGCTTGTTGTACTATATCACATGTTCATACCCCATGGGGGAATTGTAATAAATGTTCTAGCATGATAGTGTCTGTAAAAGACTTGGTCTCTTAGACTTCATTTGTCAATCCGATCATCCCATGGTGTTTTTTCCCTTGGTTATTATTGGTTGTTAAACAAACGACTGATAATTTCTGAGTTTTTCACTCCATACCTCCAAAATTGGGGTGGTCGGCTTGGCATTTAGGCCTATTGAGGTGATTAGAGTCTATGTGTCAACGTATAAACATGCTAGACATTATTTTTGAGTCATATGAACATGTCTAAGTCCCCCTAGGTGTTTTTCAAATTTTCAAATTTTTAGTTTTTTCAGTGTTTTTTATTAAAATTATTTTTTTCCAAAACTGAGTCTATTTTTTAATAGTTTAATTGGAAAAATTGATTTTGTAATAAAAGTGGGCCAAATAATCAGTTTCAGTCATGTAGGTGCTCATTTTCAAGCTAAGAGCACCATGTAAACCCATGGACCCACTGTTTCCTAAGTTTTGAGTGATTTTCCATCACTCATGTCAGAAATCCCCAAAAATCAATTATTGATTATTTTAATTAATAAATTGATGAATAATGGAGCAAATCCAAAATCATAGATCAGTGGATTCTCAGCGGATTTGATTGAAATCAGTCAGATCTTAAGCAGATTAACTGGATCTAACAAATCCTTGACTGAAGGAGGTGATCAAATCAGATCCAAAGTTGATCTTTAGCATCCTTTATGGGGAATTTCACCCTCCCTCTCTCCTCAACACGTTTTGTCTCATGTGGATGAGTTTTGGTGGATGTTTCAGTCAACAGGTTGAGGTGTCAGTCAGATCAGCTCTCCGATTGACAATTTCACTCAGTGAGACTCAGATCTGGCTCAATTAGACATAGATCAGGCATTGATGGACTCTCCATCAGCATATTTGGTCTATCTCCTTGGGATTTGTGCCCCCTGGGTTGGATGGCTTGTATTTTGTATATATCCTGCTTGAGGCTCCCTCTTCCAAGCGAGTTAGAGCTGGACTGAAGGGATTGCCATTGTAACTCTTTATTTGATCATCATTTGTGAATAAAGAAGCTTTGGAGGCTATACCGTGTAGTGTATGTGTATGTGTGGATTCTCAGTGTTATGTTGCTGATGTGGTAGCTACAATTTCTTACCAAATTCTGTGCTGTTGCTGTGTTCTGGCTTCAAGGATTCAACTGAATCTAGTAAGGGTGTAAGCTAGGAAAGCTATATTGCTTGATCTTGTTTATCCATATGATGTATGCTAAAAAATTTCAGTTATATGCTTAAATAAGTTTATTTTGGCATGATCTTTCATTTTTGTTGCTTTATACATCTATATCCAGATCTCACGAGGTGTGTGCAGTCTTGTGTTATTTAGTTGCAGGTTCCCGATTGGATGAAGGTGTGGATCTAGATTGATGCAATTCCTATCCAATAAGATCAAGACTCTGTCCCTCAGCACTCCACAAAAGGGCCTCCTTTCAGCTTGCTCCATTCAAGCAACGATCCGACCTTCTCTCCTCTTCTTCTCATTTCTACAAAATATCAACATTTTTACCTGGTTACTCTATTTGTAGCTTTGATTTTGCTTCGATCTATCATATGAGAAGTAATTCCGACATATATCTATCTTATCAAAGCCTATATTATATATCTTGCACTTAAAAAAGGTTCATAAGCATTCTAGATCTAGCTTTAGGGAACTCGTCTTTTTGCATGAAAATTTAAAGAAAACTTGTAGATTGCATGCATTAGATTTCCTTTCGTTGTTATAAAATTTAATATTCTGTAATATCATTGCATATTTCATTGGCTGCACAAACAGAAATCCAATATCCCAAGGAAAGCTTGCTTTCCTTGGTTCCTTTTTCGCCTATTTAGCTAGTTTTAACTTCATTTTTTTTGAGATAAGGTAGGATGATACAAAGGTACTCTTAAATTTATTTTGGGAATATGTTATTCTAAGATTCTAACTGTCTTTTAGCAGGTCTAACAGAAAATAAAGGAAGCTGCTGTCCGAAGTGGCCTCAGGAGCGTTCAAATCCCCCCAGGGGTCTCCCTTTTCACTAAAATCTTAAAATTTTCGCAAAGTTGTAAGATATTGGTTTCAGCTTGTATAAGGACCAAGAGGTTTCTAATATTTCAGTTCTATGATATTGTAACCAATAATAAATAAAATTATTTTTGGAATAGGCTCTTTCGAGCCCATTCCCCATTCC
Organism: Pseudotsuga menziesii; assembly: GCA_001517045.1. NCBI lineage: Eukaryota > Viridiplantae > Streptophyta > Pinopsida > Pinales > Pinaceae > Pseudotsuga > Pseudotsuga menziesii. The sequence goes on from LPNX010406563.1 coordinate 482,960, forward strand.
CCCTGGGGGGATTTGCGTCAGTGTCATTTTCGTCACTTTCTGCTTATTTATTTTTTTAAGCTAGCATTGATATATTTTTCAGGGTAGTATACTTGAATTTAGTATTAATTTTATATTCCACTTTTGTTTTTCAAAGTAATCATAACACTTACCCCACGATTTCCCAATTGACCCGAAAGGGGAAAGAGATTCGTGGTAGGACTAATTAGAAAACCAGAATTGTGTATTTGTTTTATTTTTCATCTTTTATTTATCATCAATTTTAAAATTAACCCCTCCTCGATTCACCAATTGAGATCCACTTGGATCGAAAGAGGTTCCTGGAGGGTTTTTCTTTTAAACAAGAACACTCAGTTTAAAAATTACTAAAATTGACAAGACTCCCGTGTGTATGCTCTGCACTTGGCTGCGGTTCGTCCAATCAATCAAGCTGTATCAAAATCACTTGGGTGACTAGTATAATTAGGACTCACTCTCCCCAACTGAGAAACCATCAGGTGAAAATCCAACACCTAGATCAAACCTTTAAGGTGGGGAAATACCCAAAGGAAGCGGGAACTTCTGAAAAGTGACCTCAGGGCACCGATCTCTGTCACACCCTAATAGGTGCATTACGAACAATAGCCCTAGAGACTGCATTTCAGCCCACATATTCCTTGTGGGTAGCCATGAAGGTTTAGTTTTGGACATACTCCAAGTACTCTCGGGTATATCTGGAGTCCCCCCTTAGCCTAATTTTAATCAACTCACACTTCAAATTTAACTTAAAACATACCAAGAGGCAATCGCAAAACATTCACTCCAAGCACATGCAAGCATATTGATTCTATTTTTGACTCCATTCTAAGGCACTGGTTAATTTCTTACTTTATATATATATTGTGTCTCAGCATTGTGCTTTCATGTGTTCATCTTTTACATCTTGCCATCTTTGATTATCTATAGTTAAATTGTAAACTCCTAAATAACTCAATCAGTTTAAACATCACAACACTAAGTAATTCCCCTTAGTAACTTAATAGGGTCTACCCCCCTTGGCTTCATTAGGAGTTGAGCCTAAACGGAGGAGTCAAGAACAAGGTGACAGCCTTGACTCGAGACTTTCCCCCAAGGACACACCGAGTGGCTTGAAGATTTCTACCACATGACCGATGTGTGTGAAAGGTGGCAACAAAGTCATCTATTCGATGCTTAAGGTCATATAATTAGAGTAGTTAAGTTTTTAATTTGTTAGGGGTGAAAATAATTAAACCCTTTGCTAGTAAAAGGGAGGGTGGAAAATTTGGTTTATATATTTATAGTTCTTTAAAACAAGTTTATCTATAAACCCTAATTCTCTTAGTTTAAATTACTTAGTTAGTATTGGATTATAATGTTAACTAGCTTCTTTTTACTTACATGAATTGTTATAGTAAAATTTCTATCCTTATGTTTTGTTTCTTTAAGTTTATCTTAGTTATGTTAATTTCTGTTTATATAATAACTATTAATTATCAAAATAATAGACTTATAATAATAATTTTATCCATTGTGTAAACCGTTACACAAACTAAGTAATCCTACATCTTTGGATCTTTCCTAATAGTTCTGTTTATTTTGTTCAAGTACTCAGATTAAATGAAAACATCTAAAATAAATGGAAATCATACATACAAATCCTGCATATGAACCTGTAGAAAATAGTAATTCACATTCAAGCATACTTCATGGATTCTTTATCTGAAATTAATCTAACCTACTATAATAGAGTACTACCTTTATAAAAGGTGTGGAAAAATACAGTTAGGTATTTGTTTATCAATTAGTAAAACTAGTAATTTTTCTAATCCTTTACCTTAATCTATCTAGATCAGAACTTAAATATCTTTTCACTGTAAAAAATATTTCACCTAACTAACCCTAGCAGCAACATAACAGAAGCATAACATTTCATTGCTTAACTCAAACTTTTCAGATAACAATAAATAATTAGATAGCTAGATAAATCAAGTAGAACCTAGAAAATTACATGAGGTGACAACAGCTTAAGGAACTTGTTTCTCCCAACCAACTCCTGGAGAAAATCTGGATTGCAATTATCAGGACCCCCGAGCTTGTCTCCTGGTCCACCGAGTAGAAGTACTGGGTGAGAGATGTATTTTAGTAATCCTCTGCAACTCTACTGATTGTTCAGTTGTAAGTCAGTTCTACGTGCAACAGTATGAACTCAGCTTAGAATAGCTGCACTAGTTCAGTTCTTCAGCACTTTTCCACTCAAAACATACTTCAGCTAGTCCCCTCCATCGAATTTTCTTGTGCACTTCATTCACTCATAATGTTCACAAGTCAAGAATGAGCAGCCTCAGATGTCTTCATTTGGATGTTTTATTAGCATGCCTAGGTCTTTTGGGTCAGTTTTCACTTAATGAGCCACCTTCTCTTGTTCCACTTTCTTGGGGAACATGACCACACAAATAGGAAAGTTTCCACTTGCAACATCTAGAAGTAGTTTGAGGATGCTACCAAGTGTCAATCAGCTCTCAACCTAGACTACTCCACCAAGTGACCAGTAAAACACTCATTTAATAACTCCCCTAAGTTGTTGTCTCATCTTTCATTTCTTTATTAATAAAATATTCAACAATTACATTTAATTATTCTTGACCCTACTTGGTCATTAATTACAAACTTTATAATAAAATATATCATAATTTTTCTTAAAACATAAAATGTTTTGCAAATTGGGGCATGTGATACTGGAAGTTTTATTGCCTTGTTCCCATTTTTTTGAAGAAGATGAGTATGAAAATGAGGACAAGTATAACTTGGAGCATGATACAAGTGACAAAGACTCCCTTATCTCCGAAAAATATGTTGAAGAGGAGTCCTGGACATTTATGGAAAATCTAGTCTATGAGGAAAATAATGAACCAGAAACTTTTAATGGTTTTTTGATTCTCCTGTCTATGTCATATCTAATGGAGAGAGCATGAACCTTGTGATCTTGGGAAATTTTGATATGGAAAAAGAGCATGCAGTTTATCGATATGATTAGTCTAATCCATATATCAGTATTAGTAATGAAGACAAAGATAACTTGATATCAATAATGGAGAATCCATGACATATGACATAGATGGCAGTGATGACTATTGGAAATTTTGTGAATATCTTATTGAGAATCCCATCTATGCTATATCCAGTAAGGGGAGTGTCTATTTAGAAATTTTTAAAAGTCCAATGTACTATACATCAATAGAGGGAAGCGTGGATCTGGAGACTTGGGAAAATCCTAGTATAGAAGAGCAGTATTCAAAACTCTTATATGATCATTCAGAGTCATATCATGAAGAGCCACACAGAGGTATCAATAATGAATACATTAAGAAGCAGTGTTGTGAAAAGACAGATGTGATACAGTCAGTAGAATATCAGTCTCAACTATCATCTTCACATATAAAGTTTCCTTATGATTTGGAGCCTCTTGGGTCTTATACAATGAGTTATTATCTGGTAAGCCTTGTGTTGGAAAACTGGCTTGAAGGATTGGCATTGATGTCTATCAAGGAATTGCAGATGATATGATTCTGTGTCTTTTGAAGATGAGAACAATTCTTTAGATTCCACAGAATCAGTGAAGGTCCATTCGAAAACGCATGACCTTGTTGCTAAGGGAAGTCATTCATGAAATACATATGATTACGAATATGTGAGTATCAGCTCTATGGAAGAGGTAATTTTAAAAGAATAAAAATATATTGCTTTCACTTCAAGCAATATAAATCCACATCGCAGAATACCCATTCATCGAGACAACTAAGGTGTGAGATCCAACTAGGGAATGAATTCATTGAATCACTAGTTAAAATTCCTGATCCACCATCTCCATGAAACTGCCCAATCACCTCTATGTAAATTGATGAAAACATGCACACAAGTGGTGTTAATGGAATTGGAAATAGATTTTTGTTGATGATAAGGCAGATGGCAGTAAACTTAAAAAACCCGAGGGAAATGGATGTTTAAGTATTGAATTCATGTCACCTATTCCTACACAATTCAGTCAAGAGTGGAAGAATGATAAAGCCAAAAACATTGGACAATAGACATATAAATAAACCTAAGAGTGTTTTTCCATCTTCTAGAAAAATTCACAGTGGATAAGGCCAAGAGTCATAACCTCTGTAAAAGAAGCAAGGGAAATACTGGCATCAAAATGGGGTGAACCTTCTAATAATGCATACAGTTACGTTGAGAAATATGTAGCTATCAATGCATCAAAGAAAAGAATTGAAGAAGGTAATCATGATAGGAAAGTGGAAATTGGAGATTCTTTTAGGCCACCTAATGATGACTCATTTTCAATGGAGCCATCCACTGCAAATAAAAGTAGAGAAACAAAACAAACATAGTCGAGTATTACTGTTATTTCTATTGATGAAAACTATGAAAATCTTAGACCAGGATTTCAAAAATTTAATACAAAAAAAGGTTGGAAATGAGTCAAAATATATGTGGCAAGATAATGCATATCTTAGTGATACACGTCTTGCAAAATTTGCAAAGGATGAATCAGATGTGGAAAGTCACAGAACAGATAGCAATGAAAGTGAAAGTGAGACAATGCAGATCAAACCTCAAAATGGCATAGATAAAAAAAGAGAATAGTCTATCAGTAGAGGAGGCAGATGAATTCAACTGGACAAAGGATGATGTATTGCGAGAAATTGTCTTGAAGGTTCAGGATAATGAAGACATTGGAAAGGAACCATTTAATGGTCTAGACTCTGAGGAAGAAGATATTTTATTCAAAACCTCCATGATTATATTCACTGTCTGTTAGATAATCAACACCTCGATGCAAGAGGTTGAAGATTTAAACCACATATCTCACAAAATAACTCGCAGAGCAAACAAAAAAAAGTGCAAAAACTCAGGGACTGTTTGATCACGATGTTAGATGATGGTGATTGATTTTCCTTTGGGTGTTTATCCCACATTGGCAATGAAGAGTGATTTATACATTTTCATATAGCCCAATCCTCCCTATGTTTATCGATGCGTAGAGAGAAGGATAGGAGGGGGTGATGGGTGTTTGGACTCCATGAGAAGCTCACTAGCTCGGCGCCTGGGATGACCTGTCAGGAACCTATCCTTTTTCTACACATGGCATCTCTCTTCGACGTGGATGATGACTTTATGTTGACATAGAATCAACAATGAGAAAGGAATGGTGTAGTTGGCTAAGAGGGGTCGTAGCCTATGTAGGTGGAATGCCATGGTGGAAAATATTCATATGGTCAAATTGATATGACACAAAGATGATGATTCATGTTGAGTGAGGTGGAAATGATTAAGTGGAGAGGATCCAATGTGGAAGTCCATGTGTATGTCCAAAGTGTATAGGATACTAAAGGTCGCGCCAACGTATGTAACGTTTTAAAATGTTGGTCCTATTCCTAATGAGAACAAAGTATTAAACAATAAAAATATTAAGACTATTAATGTAAAAAAAGGGGCACCAAGGGCTAATGCTTTTTTATTAATAAAATGCTAAAAAAAAAAGACATGGAGAAAGTTGCCTGTAAAAATAATAAAGACGATAACAAGATTTTGATAAATAGAAGAAAAATGAGTAATTATAGTTATAACTAAAAACTTAGTTTAACTTTAGTTTTTGCTTATTTTTATGAAAAGACACATTGTTTCATGAAGAAGTACATGAGAAGACATATCATTCTCTAAAGAGGTGTAGAAAGAAAATGTATAAATTTGAAGACAACACTGGAAGAAAAGGTGTATCTCGGTGGATTATTTTGTATCTTGGTAGTTATTCTATCCATGGATTTAAACATAGTGTTCATCTCTGAAAACATTGGAATCTGTTGACAGGTTGAAGCTTGTCAGAGGATTGTATTCCTAATTATATGCCAAGCCATGTATACAAGCTGGGTCTTGTAAGAGAACTAGGTTTCTTCATCTAGCTAGGGCTAGATAATTATTTGTAAAACAAAATTATCTTTTTATCTTTTTATGTTTAATATCTCATGTATATAGATATTTATGATTTGAAAATGTTATGACTATTTAAATGTCATTTGTGCTTTGGCAAAGAAGTTTTTAATAGTCATTGATTGAGCACGCACCTCTCACTGTCTGAGATCTGTTTACAATTGGTATCAGAGCAGGTTGTCTTTGAACAACTCACTGCTGGAAGGATGATCCTAAGGGAAAAACAGGTCCATTTTAAAAAAAAGTCCAAGCACTATAATTAAAAATAAGTGCAAGAATCAACATTTTAAAAGATGGGTGGAAGTTTTAAAACATTACTTGAACCAAGTATAAATGTTCAAGTTCCCTTATTTGATGGATCTGATTATGTCGATTGGAGGGAAACTATGAAGAAGAAATTGAAGTCCAAAGGAGCACATGTGTGGGATGTTGTAGCAAGCAAGAAGTGGTACTTGAAGAACAAAACCAGAATGTCAAAATATTATTAGAGATTCAATTCTATTGCTTTGAAAACCATAAAGAAATCCTTATCAAATGATGTCAAGATAAAGATTGGTTTCTGCACTGTTGCCAGAAATCTATGGCTCAAGTTAGAAGAAACATATCAAGCAAAAGATCAAAGACCAGAAGAAGACAGTAATAAAAAATCCAATGAAGATAGAAGAGAATATTTGTAAGATGATGAAGAGATAAATGGTACTTCAATATGCAACACTTCTATTAGTAAAAAATCTTATGATGAAGGAAATGACCTCACAGAAAACACTAGATTAGAACTCCATGAACAATCATATTGCAGTAGTCATGATGATATATACATATTTAAAGAAAAGTGGGAAAACTTATCAATCCTTAAGAATCAGGATACAATTACTAAACATGAGGACTTGAAGAAATTAAAGGAATATTTTCTTACTACAATTGAAGATGCAAAGAAGAAATTAAGTTTTTATCCTAAAAATGTTTTTGATAAGATTGAAAACAAGTTTATGGTCACTCTACGTGAGCTTGAAATTGTTTTCAAGATCAGTGAGTTACTTTAGGTATTGTGGATCGAATCCAAGAGTTCTAAAAGACAAAATAATCATCCAGCTGAAACTGAAGAAGAAGTTAAAATATTAAAAGCTAAAGTTTTGGATGTAACAAGAAGATATGAAGGGAAGCTATGAGAAAAAGAACAGGAAAAAGAAGTCTTAAAGTATAAGGTATTCAATCTACTGAACAAATTAGAACTGCTGAAAAGACATGTTCTGAACGACACATCCAGCTGGAAATAAAGGCTGAAAGCTTTGAGTGGCAAGAAAATCTGAGGAAACAACTCGAGAATCAAGAAGAAGAGATCAAGAGTTTAAATACCAAAGTAGATGACCATACTAAAGAAGTTCAAATGTTAAAATATTGTGGCAAGACAAAAATCTATGCTGAAGAACTTGAAGGGACAAGTGAAATAATTTCAAATCTAAATATTCTAATCAAAGAAGCCAAAATATTTGAAAATATTATGAAAACTAAGTTAAGTAGTAAGGAAAGTTATGTCAAAAAGAGGTCAGGAGTGAGGAAGGATCTACATGTTTCACAGGAAGTGAGATAAATAAAAATTACGATGGCACTCTTAAAAATATATTCACAAGAAGTGAATGAAGGAAAGTAATGGATTATCCTCAATCCAAACACATTTCTCCATACAAAGGAAATGAGAAGAGCAATATGTATAATAACACAACTATTTTAGATGAAATTTGAGTAAGCAAAGACCATCCCATGACAGAATTGGTCTTGGATACAAAAAGGATAAATAAGTTGCGGAAAGTTCTTTCTCTTTAGAAAAACAGAGTGCAATTACAAATCAAATACCAGATTAGAACTCTGCCATCAGAAGGAATTATGGAATACAAAAGCTAAATCATGAAGCACATAAAAAAGGTAGCTTATCATATCATACTAACACCAGGTATGGTAACATGTACAATAACTTCTGCTAATCTTGTCACAAATATGGACATAAAGCTGAGGAATGTGATGTCTTTGAAAATAAAATTCAAGAGAGTTCCTTTGACAAAACAAAGTGTGGTAGATGCAAGCTTGTTTGGCATACAACAACGTTTTGTCACTCGATAATATGCTTCAAGTGTGAAGGATTTTGGCATAAAGCACAAAATTGCATGAATCCAAAGACACAATACAATCAAAAGTAGGATGCTCCAAAAAGCCAAGGAAAGGATTTGAAAAGAGACGACATTCAAACTCTAGAAATCAAGATGCCTCATGACATGTATTTAAAGATTAAATCTGAGAAAATACAGAAAGAATCAAGAGAAACAAGTCCAAAGAGAAAGATAAAGAAAGTTTGGAGACCAAAGACACGAGGTTTTAGTCCTCATGCCAAAATAGACGACTCTTATGGAAAGTAAACTCTAGAAGAACACACTCATTCTATAAATGATGACCATTCCATGGTTGAAGAAAATCCAAGTGTTGAAGAGAAATTGGAAATGACTCTTTTACTTTGTTAAAGAGTCCTTGTTAGATGCCAGTCCAAACAAAACTGTCAGAATTTAGTTACCTCAGTTCAAGACTAAAAATGGACTTAAAATACCTAAATATGACTTAGATTATAAATCAGTAGGTAATTTTGGGTAGGTTATCAACTAGTGTCATTAAAAATAAGTAAAGTAAAGATAACTCTCTATCCTTGAAAATGATAAGATTTCACAAATAAAAGGGATGTTATGAATAAAAGAGCATTTCTTGGTTAATTGGTATTACATGTTTAAGAAAGAGCACTAAGTTAGGGGGATCTAGGATGAAAGAAAAATATGTCTATGTTTGTTCAAAGAGATAATTATTTGAATATAAACTCATATCCTTACCTGAGAGTGCAATAGAGGATTATACGTTTGAAGTTAGAATAAAGTATTTTAATAGAAGCAAGAGAGGTAAAAATATTAACATTTGAGGAAGAGAGAAGATGTTCTGATATCATTGATGTCAGAAGTCACTATGATGAAAAGTAATAGAAGGTTTGTGAAGGAAACTTGCAACCATGGAAGATGTGTTAAAGCAACCCTAATTTGATCAAATCGATTAAGTAGACCTTATGATCAAATGTAGACATCAATTGATGATTTCAAAATCCATAAACGATAGAGATATATCTTACAACAAAGCCTACTCTATTTGGAAGAAGCTTTGACCATTAAAATTACGGAACCCAAAAGAAAAATGAAGGGACCATGTTCATTATGGCAGCTAGAGCACATTTGTTTTGAAGAATATGTCAAAGAAGTGAGTAGGAGATTGAGACTACTTGTATTGATGCAACAGATATTGGCCCAAGGTAGCTACAGATTTGGCAGTTGTTTGAGTAATTTGATGGTAGAGTGAGAACTACAGGATTGATCTTTTCAATAAATGTAAAGGAAAAAGATGATCAATGAAGTATTGAGTAATTATTGAGTAAATTCGAAAGATAAATCTAATATCTCAATAAAATAATACATCAATTTGCATCATTTCAGGGGAATATTGTGATCAAAGTCACGGGGAGTCATTCAACCCTTGATGTCAAAGGGGGAGAAATAAAGATAGTATTGCCATTAATGCCAAAGGGGGAGATTATTGGCAACTTGGAATGAAGGATTAGCATTGATGTCAATCAGGGAATTGCAGATGACATGATTTTGTGTCTTTTGAAGATGAGAACAATTCATTAGATTCCACATAATTAGTGAAGGGCCATTCGAAAAAGCATGACCTTGCTTCTAAGGGAAGTCATTCACAAAATACATATGATTACAAAGATGTGAGTATCAGCTCTCTGGAAGAGGTCATTTTAGAAGCATCAAAAGATATTACTTTCACTTCAAGCAATATAAATCCCCATCACAGCATACCCATTCATCGATACAACTAAGGTGTGAGAGCCAACTAGGGAATGAATTCATCGAATCACTAGTTAAAATTCTTGATCCACCATCTCCATGAAACTACCCGATCACATCTATGTAAATTGATGAAAACATGCACACTAGTGGTGTTAATGGAATTGGAAATAGATTTTTGTTAATGATAAGGCATATGGCAGTAAACTTAAAAACCTGAGAGAAATGGATGTTTAAGTATTGAATTCATGTCACATATTCCTACATAAGTTAGTCAAGAGTGGAAGAATGATAAAGCCAAAAACAATGGACAGTAGACCTATAAATAAACCTGAGAGTGTTCTGTCATCTTGTAGAAAAATTCATTTATACATTTTCATATAGCCCGACCTTCCCTACGTTTATCGATGTGTACAGCAAAGGATAGGAGGGGGCGCTGGGTGTTTGGACTCCACGAGAAGCTCACCATCTCTGCGCATGGGATGACCTGTCAGCCCCCTATCCTTTTGCTACATGTCGAATCTCTCTTTGACGTGGATTATGAGTGGATGTTGAAATAGCATCAAGAATGAGAAAGGAATGGTGTAGATGGCTAAGAAGGGTCGGATCCTGTATAGGTGGAATGCCATGGTGGCAAACGGTCATATGGTCAAATCGATATGACACAAAGATGATGATTTCGTGTTGAGTGAGGTGGCAATGATTAAGTGGAGAGGATCCAAGGTGGAAGTCCATGTGTATGTCCAAAGTGTACAGGAGCCTAAAGGTCGCGCCAATGTATGTAACGCTTTAAAATGTTGGTCCTATGCCTAATGAAAATAAAATATTAAACAATAAAAAGATTAAGACTATTAATGTAAAAAAAAGGGGCACCAAGGGCTAATGCTTTGTTTATTAATAAAACGCTAAAACAAAAACACATGGAGAAAGTTGTTTGTAAAAATAATAAAGACGATAACAAGATTTTGATAAATAGAAGAAAAAAGGGTAATTAGAGTTATAACTAAAAACTTAGTTTAACTTTAATTTTTGCTTATTTTTTTGAAAAGACACATCATTCCATGACAAAGCACATAAGAAGACATATCATTCTCTAAAGAGGTGTAGAAATAAAGCATATAAATTTGAAGACAATGCTTGAAGAAAAGGTGTATCTCGGTGGATTATTTTGTATCTTGGTAGTTATTCTATCTATGGATTTGAACCTAGTGTTCATCTCTGAATAGATTGGAATCTGTTGACAGTCTGAAGCTTGTGAGTGGATTTAATTCCTCATTACATGTTGAGCCATGTATACAAGCTGGGTCTTGTAGGAGAACTGGGTTTCTTCTTCTAGGTGGGGCTAGATAATTATTTGTAGAACATAATTATATTTTTAGATTTTTTATGTTTAATATCTCATGTATATATATATATTTATGATTTGAAAATGCTATGATTGTTTAAATGTCATCTGTGCTTTGGAAAAGAAGTTTTTAATAGACATTGATTCACACCCCCACTCTTAGTGTTTGAGACCTGTTCTACAATTGGTATCAGAGTGGGTTGTCTTTGAACATCTCACTGCTGGAAGGCTCATCCTAAGGGAAAAATAGGTCCATTTTAAAAAAAAAAGGACAAGCACTAAAATTAAAAATAAGTGCTAGAATCATCATTTTAAAAGATGGGTGGAAGTTTGAAAAAATTACTTGAACCAAGTATAGATGTTCAAGTTCCCTTATTGGATGGAGCTGATTATGTCGATTGCAGAGAAGCTATGAAGAATCAATTGAATTCCAAAGGAGCACATGTGTGGGATGGTGTAGTAAGAAAGAAGTGGTACTTGAAGAACAAAACCAGAATGTCAAAAGATGATCAGATATTCAATTCTATTGCTTTTATAACCAACCATCAAGAAAGCCTTATCAAATGATGTCAAGATAAAGATTGGTTTTTGCACTGTTGCCAGAAATATATGGCTCAAGTTAGAAGAAACGTATCAAGCAAAATATCAAAGACCAGAAGAAGACAATAATAAAAAATCCAATGAAGATAGAAGAGCAGATTTAAAAGATGATGAAGAGATAAATGGTACTTCAATCTGCAACACTTCTATTAGTAAAAACTATCATGATGAAGGAGATGAACTCACATAAAACACTGGATTAGAACTTCAGGAAGAATCAGATTGCAGCAGTCATGATGATATAGACATATTTAAAGAAACGTGGGAAAACTTATCAATCCTTAAAAATCAGCCTACAATTGCTAAACATGAGGACTTGAAGAAATTAAAGGAAGATTTTCTTACTACAATTGAAGATGCAAAGAAGAAATTAAGTTTTTATCCTATTTTTTTTTTTTGATAAGATTGAAAACAAGTTTATGGTCACTCTAGGTGAGCTTGAAACTGTTTTCAATATCAGTGAGTTACTTCAAGGATTGTGGATCGAATCCAAGAGTTCTAAAATACAAAATAACAATCCAGCTGAAAATGAAGAAGAAGTTAAAAGATTAAAAGCTAAAGTTTTGGATCTAACAAGAACATATGAAGGGCAGCTAAGAGAAAAAGAACACGAAAAAGAAGTCTTGAAGCATAAGGTATTCAATCTAACTGAAGAAATTAGAGTTGTTGAAAAGACATGTTCTAAACAACACATCCGGCTGGAAATAAAGGCTGAAAGCTTTGAGTGGCAAGAAAATCCAAAGAAACAACTTGAGAATCAGGAAGAAGAGATCAAGAGTTTAAATATCAAAGTAGATGACCTTACTAAAGAAGTTCAAATGTTAAAATATTGTGGAAAGACAAAAATATATGCTAAAGAACTTGAAGGGACAAGTGAAATAATTTCAAATCTGAAGATTCTAATCAAAGAAGCCGAAAGATTTGAAAATATTATGAGAACTCAGTTAAGTAGCAAGGAAAGTTTCTGTCAAAAACTCAAGCTTGAAATGGAAGAGGTCGGGAGTGAGGAAGGATATACATGTCTCACAGGAAGTGAGATTAAGAAAAATTACGATGGAACTCTTAAAAATATTTTGAAAAGAAGCGAAGGAAGGAAAGCAATGGATTATCTTCAATCCAAACACATTTCTCCATACAAACAAAATGAGAAGAGTAATATGTATAATGGCACAACTATTTTAGATGAAATTTGGAGTAAGAAAAGACCAGCCCATGATAGAACTGGTCTTGGATACAAAAATGATAAAGAAGTTGAGGAAATTTCTTTCTCTTCAGAAAAACAGAGTGCAATTACAAATCAAATACTAGACCAAAACTCTTCCATAAGAAGGAATTATGGAAGACAAAGGCTAAATCATGAAGCACATAAAAAAGGAAGATTATCATCTCATACTAACACCAGTTGTGGTAACATGTCCAATAACTTCTGCTACTCTTGTCACACATATGGACATAGAGCTGAGGAATGTGATGTCTTTGAAAAGAAAATGCAAGAGAGTTCCTTTGAAAAAAGAAAGTGTGGGAGATGCGAGCTTGTTGGGAATACAATTTTTTTTTGTCACTCCATAAGATGCTTCAAGTGTGAAGGCTTTGGGCACAAAGCACAAAATTTCATGAATCCAAAGGCACAATACAATCAAAAGGAGGATGCTCCAAAAAGTCAAGGAAAGGATTTGAGAAGAGACAACATTCAAACTCTAGAAAGCAAGATGCCTCATGACATGTCTTTAAAAATGAACTCTATAAAGAATCAAGAGAGACAAGTCCAAAGAGAAAGATAAAGAAAGTTTGGAGACCAAAGACATGAGGTCTTAGTCCTCATGCCAAAACGGATGACTCTTATGGAAAGGAATGTATAGAAGAACACACTCATTCTATAAATGATGACCATTCCGTGGTTGAATAAAATCCAAGTGTTGAAGATGACTTGGAAATCACTCTTTTACTTTGTTAAAGAGTCCTTATTAGATGCCAGTCCAAAAAAAATTGTCAGATTTTAGTTACTTCAGGTCAAGATTAAAAATGGACTTAAAATACCTAAAGATGACTTAGATCAGATATCAGTAGGTAATTTTGGATAGGTTAGCAACTAGTGTCACTAAAAAGAAAAAAATTAAAGATAGCTCTCTATCCTTGAAACTGATAAGATTTGAAAAACAAAAGGGATGTTATGAATAAAAGAGCATTTCTTGGTTAATTGGTATTACATGTTTAAGAAAGAGCACTAAGTTAGGGGGAGCTAGGATGAAACAAAAATTTCTCTATGTTCGTTCAAAGGGAGCATTATTTAAAGATAAACTCATATCCTTACCTGAGAGTGCAATAGAGGATTATAAATTTGAAGATAGAATGAAGTATTTTAATAACAGCAAGAGAGGTAAATGTATTTAAATTTGAGGAAGAGAAAAGATGTTCATTATCATTGATGTCAGAAGTCACTATGATGAAAAGTAATAGTAGGTTTGTGAAGGCAACTTGCAACCATGGAAGATGTGTTAAAGCAACCCTAATTTGATCAAATCGATTAAGCGGACCTTATGATCAAATGTAGATTTTAATTGATGATTTTGAAATCCATAAATGATAGAGATATATCTTACAACAAAGCCTACTCTATTTGGAAGAAGCTTTGACGATTTAAAATACTGGAACCCAAAAGAAAAATGAAGGGACAATGTTCATTATGGGATCTAAATCACATTTGTTTTAATGAATATGGAAAAGAAGTGAGCAGGAGATCAAGACTACTTGTATTGATGCAACATAGATTGGACTGAGGTAGCTACATATTTGGTAGTTGTTTGAGTAATTTGATGGTAGAGTGAGAACTGCAGGATTGATGTTGTCAAGAAATGTAAAGGCATATGATGATCAGTGAAGTGTTGAGAAACTATTGAGTAAATTTGAAAGATAAATCTAATCTCTCAAGAAAATAATGCATCAATTGGCATCATTTTAGGGGAATACTATGATCAAACTCAGGGGCAGTCATTCAACCCTTTTCCCTTAATGTCAAAGGGGGAGAAATAAAGATAGTATTGCCATCAATGCCAAAGGGGGAGATTGTTGGCAACTTGGTCTGAAGGATTGGCATTGATTTTAATCAAGGAATTGCAGATGACATGATTCTGTGTCGTTTGAATATGAGAACAATTCATTAGATTCTATAGAATCAGTGAATGTCCATTCGAAAAAGCATGAACTTGCTGCTAAGGGAAGTCATTCACGAAATACATATGATTATGAAGATGTGAGTATGAGATCTGTGGAAGAGGTCATTTTATAATAATCAAAAGGTATTACTTTCACTTCAAGAAATATAAATCCACATCGCATAATACCCAATCATCGAGACAACTAAGGTGTGAGAGCCAACTAGGGTATGAATTCATAGAATCACTAGTTAAAATTCATGATCCACCATCTCCTTGAAACTACCCAATCACCTCTTTGTAAACATGCATACCCGTGGTGTTAATGGAATTGGCAATAGATTTGTGTTGATGATAAGGAATATGGGAGTAAACTTAAAAAACCTGAGAGAAATGGATGTTTAAGTATTGATTTCATGTCACCTATTCCTACACAATTCAGTCAAGAGTGGAAGATTGATAAAGCCAA
Source organism: Pseudotsuga menziesii (assembly GCA_001517045.1). Classification (NCBI taxonomy): domain Eukaryota; kingdom Viridiplantae; phylum Streptophyta; class Pinopsida; order Pinales; family Pinaceae; genus Pseudotsuga; species Pseudotsuga menziesii. Next base: position 498,398 of record LPNX010406563.1, read on the forward strand.
AAAGATTGGACAATAGACCTATAAATAAACCTGAGAGTGTTCTGCCATATTCTAGAAAAAGTCACGGCAGAAAAGGCCATGATTCATAACCTCAGTAGAAGAAGCCATGGAAATACTGGCATCAAAATGGGGTGAACCTTCTAATAATGCATACAGTGATGTTGAGAAATATGTAGCTATGAATGCATCAAAGCAAAGAATTGAAGAAGGTAATCATGATGGGAAAGTGGAAATTGGTTATTCTTTTAGGCCACTTAATGATGATTCATTTTCAGTAGAGCCATCCACTAAAAATAAAAGCAAAGTAGAAAAACAAACAAAGTCGAGTATTGTTGTTATTTCTATTAATGAAAACTATGAAAATCTTAGACCAAGCTTTCGAAAAGTTAATACAAAAAAAAGGTTGGAGATGAGTCAAAATCTATGTGGCAAGATAATGCTGAGGATGAATCAGATGTGGAAAGTCATGGAAAAGATAGCGATGAAATTGAAAGTGAGACAATCCAGATCAGACCTCAAAATGGCATAGATAAAAAAAAGAGAATAGTGTATCAGCAGAGGAGGCAAACGAATTCGACTGGACAAAGGATGATGTATTGCTAAAAATTGTCTTTAAGGTTCTGGCTAATGAAGACATTGGAAATGAACCATTTAATGGTATGGGCTCTGAAGAAGAAGATATTTTCTTTAAAACCTCCATGTTTGTCTTCATTGCCTTTCAGATAATCAACACCTTGATGCAAGAGGTTGAAGATTTAAACTGCGTATCTCGCAAAAGAACTTGCAGGGAAAACACAAAAAGTACAAAAACTCAGGGACCGTTTGATCACGATGTTAGATGGAGGTGATTGATTTTCCTTTGGGTGTTTATCCCACATTGGCAACGAAGAGTGATTTATACGTTTTCATATAGTCTGATGTTACCTATGTTTATCGATGCATAGAGAAAAGGATAGGTGGGGGCACTGGGTGTTTGGACTCCACGAAAAGCTCACCAACTCGACGCCTGGGACGACCTGTCAAGCCCCCTATCCTTTTTCTACATGTGGCACCTCTCTTTGATGTGGATGATGACTTGATTTTGACATAGCATCAATAATGAGAAAGGTATGGTGTAGATGGCTAAGAGGGGTCAGAGCCTGTGTAGGTGGAATGCCATGGTGGCAAATGGTCATATGGTCAAATCGATATGACACAAAGATGATGATTCCATGTTGAGTGAGGTAGCAATGATTAAGTGGAGAGGATCCAAGGTGGAAGTCCATGTGTATGTAAAAAATGTACAAGAGCCTAAACGTCCCGCCAATGTATGTAACGTTTTAAAATGTTGGTCCTATGCCTAATGAAAACAAAATATTAAATGATAAAAACATTAAGACTATTAATGTAAAAAAAGGGGGTACCAAGGGCTAATGCTTTGTTTATTAATAAAATTCTAAAACAAAAACACATGGAGAAATTTGTTTGTAAAAATAATAAAGACGATAACAAGATTTTGATAAATAGAAGAAAAAGGGGTAATTATAGTTATAACTAAAAAGTTAGTTTAAATTTATTTTTTTCTTATTTTTATGAAAAGACACATCATTCCATGAAGAAGTACATGAGAAGACGTATCATTCTCTAAAGAGGTTTAGAAAGAATGCGTAGAAATTTGAAGACAACACTAGAAGAAAATGTGTATCTTGGTGGATTATTTTGTATCTTGGTAGTTATTCTATCCATGGATTTGAACCTAGTGTTCATCTCTGAACAGATTGGAATCTGTTGACAAGTTGAATCTTATCAAAGGATTGTATTCATCATTACATGCTGAGCCATGTATACAAGCTGGGTCTTGTAAGAGAACTGGGTTTCTTCATCTAGCTGGGGCTATATAATTATTTGTAAAACATAATTATCTTTTTATATTTTTATGTTTAATATGTCATGTATATATATATATTTATGATTTGAAAATGTTATGAATATTTAAATTTCATTTGTTCTTAGGGAAATAAGTTTTTAATAGACATTGATTCACCCCCCCGCCTCTTATTTTCTGAGACCTATTCTACAATTGGTATCAGAGTAGGTTGTGTTTGATCAACTCACTGCTGGAACGCTAATCCTAAGGAAAAAATAGGTCCATTTAAAAAAAAATTCCCAGCACTATAATTAAAAATAAGTTCCAGAATGATCATTTTAAAATATGTGTGGAAGTTTGAAAACATTACTTGAACCAAGTAAAGATGTTCAAGTTCCCTTATTTGATGGAGCTGATTATATCGATTGGAGAGAAGATGTGAAGAAGAAATTGAAGTCCAAAGGATCACATGTGTGGGATGTTGTAGCAAGTAAGAAGTGTTACTTGAAGAACAAAACTAGAATGTCAAAAGATGATCAGAGATTCAATTCTATTTCTTTGCAAACCATCAAGAAAGCATAATCAAATGATGTCAAGATAAAGATTGGTTTCTGCACTATTTCCAGAAATCTATGGCTCAAGTTTGAAGAAACATATCAAGAAAAAGATCAAAGACCAGAAGAAGACAGTAATAAAAAATCCAATGAAGATAGAAGAGAATATTTGAAAGATGATGAAGAGATAAATTTTACTTCAATCTACAACACTTCCATTAGTAAAAACTCTCATGATGAAGGAGATGACCTCACAGAAAACACTAGATTAGAACTTTATGAACAATCAGATTGCAATAGTCATCATGATATAACCATATTTAAAGAAAAGTGGGAAAACTTATCAATCCTTAAAAATCAGGCTACAATTACTAAACATGAGGACTTGAAGAAATTAAAGGAATATTTTCTTACTACAATTGAAGATGCAAAGAAGAAATTAAGTTTTAATCCTAAAAATGTTTTGGATAAGATTGAAAATAAGTTTATGGTCACTCTAAGTGAGCTTGAAACCGTTTTCAAGATCAATGAGTTACTTCAAGGATTGTGGATCAAATCCAAGAGTTCTAAAAGGAAAAATAATCATCCAGTCGAAATTTAAGAAGAAGATAAAATATTAAAAGCTAAAGTTTTGGATCTAACAAGAAGATATGAAGGGAAGATAAGACAAAAAGAATAGGAAAAAGAAGGCTTGAAGTATAAGGTATTCAATCTAACTGAACAAATTAGAGTTGCTGAAAATACATCTTCTGAACAACACATCCAGCTGGAAATAAAGGATGAAAGCTTTGAGTGGCAAGAAAATCCGAAGAAACAACTTGAGAATTAGGAAGAAGAGATCAATAGTTTAAATACCAAAGTAAATGACCTTACTAAAGAAGTTCAAATGTTAAAATATTGTGGCAAGACAAAAATCTATGCTGAAGAACTTGAAGGGACAAGTGAAATAATTTCAAATCTGAAGATTCTAATCGAAGAAGCCAAAAGATTTGAAAAGATTATGAAAACTCAGTTAAGTAGCAAGGAAGGTTTCTGTGAAAATCTCAAGCCTGAAATGGAAGAGGTTAGTAGTGAGGAAGGATCTACATGTCTCACAGGAAGTGAGATAAAAAAAATTATGATAGCACTCTTAAAAATATATTCACAAGAAGTGAAGGAAGGAAAGCAATGGATTATCCTCAATTCAAACACATTTCTCCATACAAAGGAAATTAGAAGAGAAATTTGTATAATAGCGCAACTATTTTAGATGAAATTTGGTGTAACCAAAGACCATCCCATTACAGAACTAGTCTTGGATACAAAAAGGATAAAGAAGTTGAGGAAAGATCTTTCTCTTTAGAAAAATAGAGTGAAATTACAAATCAAATACCAGATCAGAACTCTGCCATCAGAAGGAATTATGGAAGACAAAAGCTAAATCATGAAGAACATAAAAAAGGCATCTTATCATATCATACTAACACCAGGTATGGTAACATGTCCAATAATTTCTGCTACTCTTGTCACAAATATGGACATAAAGCCTAGGAATGTTATGTCTTTGAAAATAAAATTCAAGAGAGTTACTCTAAAAAAACAAAGTGTGGGAGATGCAACCTTGTTGGGAATACAACAAATTTTTGTCACTCCATCATATGCTTCAAGTGTGAAGGCTTTGGGCACAAAGCACAAAATTGCATGAATCCAAAGACACAATACAATCAAAAGGAGGATGCTCCAAAAAGTCAAGGAAAGGATTTGAAAAGAGACGACATTCAAACTATAGAAAGCAATATTTCTCATGAGATGTCTTTAAATATGAAATATGAGAATATCCATAAATAATCAAGAGAGACAAGTCCAAAGAGAAAGATAAAGAAAGTTTGGAGACCAAAGACACAAGGTCTTAGTCCTCATGCCAAAACATACGACTCTTATGGAAATGAATCTCTCGAAGAACACACTCATTCTATAAATGATGACCATTCCATGGTTGAAGAAAATCCAAGTGTTGAAGAAGACTTGGAAATGACTCTTTTAATTTGTTAAAGAGTCCTTATTAGATGCCAATCCAAACAAAACTGTCAGAATTTAGTTACTTTAGGTCAAGATTAAAAATAGACTTAAAAGACATCAAGATGACTTAGATCAGAAATAAGTAGGTAATTTTGGATAGGTTAGCAACTAGTGTCATTAAAAAGAAGAAAAGTAAAGATAGCTCTGTATGCTTGAAACTGATAAGATTTGACAAATAAAAAGGATGTTATGAATAAAAGAGAATTTCTTGGTTAACCGGCATTACATGTTTAAGAAAGAGCACTAAGTTAGTGGGAGCTAGGATGAAAGAAAAATATGTCTATGTTTGTTCAAAGAGAGCATTAGTTGAAGATAAACTCATATCCTTACCTGAGAGTGCAATAGAGGATTATACGTTTGAAGACAGAATGAATTATTTTAATAGCAGCAAGAAAGGTAAAAATATTTACATTTGAGTAAGAGAGAAGATATTGATTATCATTGATGTCAGAAGTCACTATGATAAAAAGTGATAGTAGGTTTGTGAAGGCAACTTGCAACCATGGAAGATTTGTTAAAGCAACCCTAATTTGATCAAATCAATTAAGCAGACCTTATGATCAAATGTAGATTTTAATTCATGATTTTGAAATCCATAAATGATAGATATATATCTTACAATAAAGCCTACTCTATTTTGAAGAATCTATGACCATTAAAATTACTGGAACCCAAAAGAAAAATGAAGGGACAATGTTCATTAAGGCAGCTAGAGCACATTTGTTTTAATGAATATGGAAAAGAAGTGAGCAGGAGATCGAGACTACTTGTATTGATTTAGCAGAGATTGGCCTGAGGTAGCTACAGATTTTACAGTTGTTTGAATAATTTGATGGTAGAGTGAGAACTACATGATTGATGTTGTCAAGAAATGTAAAGGCATATGATGATCAGTGAAGTATTGAGCACTTATTGAGTAAATTTGAAAGATAAATCTAATCTCTCAAGAAAATAATGCAGTAATTGGCATCATTTCAGGGGAATACTGTGATAAAAGTTAGGGGGAGTCATTCAACCCTTTTCCCTTGATGTTAAGGGGGGAGAAATAAAGATAGTATTGCCATCAATGCCAAAGGGGGATATTGTTGGCAACTTGGCCTGAAGGATTGGCATTGATGTCAATCAGGGGATTGCAAATGACATGATTCTATGTCTTTTGAAGATGAGAACAATTCATTAGATTTTGTAGAATAAGCGAAGGCCCATTCAAAAAAGTATGACCTTGTTGCTAAGGGAATTCATTCATGAAATACATAGGATTACGAAGATCTGAGTATCAACTCTACGGAAGACGTCATTTTAGAAGAATCAAAAGATATTATTTTCACTTCAAGAAATATAAATCCAAATCGCAGAATACCCATTCATTGAGACAACTAAAGTGTTAGAGCCAACTAGGGAATGAATTCATCGAATCACTAGTTAAAATTCCTGATCTACCATATCCATGAAATTTCCCGATCACCTCTGTGTAAATTGATGAAAACATGCACACCAGTGGTGTTAATGGAATTGGAAATAGATTTGTGTTGATGATAAGGAAGATGGTAGTAAACTTAACAAATCTGAGAGTAATGGATGTTTAAGTATTGAATTCATGTCACTTATTCCTACACAAATCAGTGACGAGTGGAAGAATGATAAAGCCAAAAAATTGGACAATAGGACTATAAATAAACCTCAGAGTGTTCTGCCATCTTCTAGAAAAAGTCACGACGGATAAGGCCATGAGTCATAACCTCTGTAGAAGAAGCTATGGAAATACTGGCATAAAAATGGGGTGAACCTTCGAATAATGCATACAGTGATGTTGAGAAATATGCAGCTATGAATCATCAAAGCAAAGAATTGAAGAAGGTAATCATGATGGAAAAGTGGAAATTCGTGATTCTTTTAGGCCGCCTAATGATGATTCATTTTCAATGGAGCCATCCACTGTAAATAAAAGCAGAGCATCAAAACAAACAGAGTCAATTATTACTGTTATTTCTATTGATGAAAATGATGAAAAGCTTAGACCAGGATGTCAAAAAGTTAATACAAAAAAAAGGTTGGAGATGAGTCAAATTCTATGTGTCAAGATAATACATATCTTACTGATACACATCTTGCAAAATTTGCTGAGGATGAATCAGATGTGGAAAGTCACGGAACAGATAACGATGAAAGTGAAAGTGAGACAATGTAGATTAAACCTCAAAATTGTAGAGATAAAAAAATAGAATAGTCTATCAGTAGAGGAGGCAGACAAATTCAACTGGACAAAGGATGATGTATTGCGAGAAATTGTCTTGAAGGTTCAGGATAATGAAGACATTGGAAAGGAACCATTTAATAGTCTGGGCTCTGAGGAAGAAGATATTTTCTTTAAAACCTCCATGATTGTCTTCACTATTTGTCAGATAATCAACACGTCAATGTGAGAGGTTGAATATTTAAGCCACATATCTCACAAAAGAACTTGCAGAGCAAACATAAAAAAGCGCAAAAAATCAGGGACTGTCTGATGACGATGTTAGAGGGCGGTGATTGATTTTCCTTTTGGTGTTTATCCCACATTGGAAATGAAGAGAGATTTATATGTTTTCATATAGCCAGATATTCCCTACTTTTATCAATGTGTCGAGAAAAGGATAGGCAGGGTGTTGGGTGTTTGGACTCCACGAGAATCTCATCAGCTCGACGCGTGGGATGACCTATTAGGACCCCTATACTTTTTCTACGCATGGGACAACCTATTAGGACCCTTGTACTTTTGCTACACATGACATCTATCTTCGACGTGGATGATGACTTGATGTTGACTTAGCATCAACAATGAGAAAGGAATGGTGTAGATGGCTAAGAGGGGTCGGAGCCTGTGTAGGTGGAATTCCATGGTGGCAAATGGTCATATGGTCAAATCCATGTTGAGTGAGGTGGCAATGATTAAGTGGAGAGGATCCAAGGTGGAATTCCATGTGTATGTCCAAAGTGTATAGGAGCCTAAAGGTCACACCAATGTATGTAATGTTTTAAAATGTTGGTCCTATTCCTAATGAAAACAAAATATTAAATAATAAAAAGATTAACACTATTAATGTAAAAAAAAAGGTGCACCAAGGGCTAATGCTTTGTTTATTAATAAAACACTAAAACAAAAACACATGGAGAGAGTTGTTTGTAAAAATAATAAAGATGATAACAAGATTTTGATAAATAGAAGAAAAATGGGTAATTATAATTATAACTGAAAACTTAGTTTAGCTTTAATTTTTGCTTATTTTTATGAAAAGACACATCATTCCATGATGAAGTACATGAGATGACATATCATTCTATAAAGAGGTGTAGAAAGAAAGCATATAAATTTGAAGACAACACTTGAAGAAAAGGTGTATCTCGGTGGATTATTTTTTATCTTGGTAGTTATTCTATCCATGGATTTGAACCTAGTGTTCATCTCTGAAGAGATTGGAATTTGTTGACAGGTTGAAGCTTGTCAGAGGCTTGTATTCCTCATTACATGCTGAGCCATGTATACAAGCTGGGTTTTGTAAGAGAACTGGGTTTCTTCATGAAGCTGAGGCTAGATAATTATTTGTAAAATATAATTATCTTTTTATCTTTTTATGTTTAATATCTCATGTATATATATATTTATGATTTGAAAATGTTATGATTGTTTAAATGTCATTTGTTCTTTGGAAAAGAAGCTTTTAACAGACACTTATTCACCCCCCCACCCTCTCAGTGTCTGAGACCTGTTCTACACCTTGATGATTAGTATGATGGTGTAGTCAATTTGGCTCATCATTCTGATTTGTACATAAACCCTATCGAGTCATGGATAGAAGCATCCTATGCAAGCACCTATACCAATTCGGGAAGAAGTTTTATGACATTATTCATGCATATGATTTCCCATCCAACCCGCCCATTCCAGATCATCACGCAGGTTTGCATTTTCTGAATAAAGTATCCTTACTTTGGCTGGTAACCAAAGCCAAGACAAAAACATTTTATGTCAATAAAATGCTTAGGTGGTTACATTGGATTTTTTATTACACCTAACCTTTTTTTATATATCATGCTTAGAGTAGGAAAATAAGCTCCTTAAAAGAGAGCATTTACTTTCTGCATTCCCATTTTGTACTTAGCTATAATAAAACTTTTCTTTCATTAATTAGCTACATAAATCAACTTAATGGTTCATTTGGATTTTATATAAAGGTTGTGCTACTATGGTTTTCTTTTCAAGTTGAGATGTTTTTACAGGGTATATAAACCATAAATTATGGTGTTCTTGTATCCTCTCCTTGCCTTATGACTAGATCAACCACACGTCCCATAGTTTGAGCCAAATGTTACCACCTAAGTTGTACTTAGTGGTTTTTTTATCAAGTGAGCCTGGTGAACCGGACAAAGATGATTTGTTCGGACTTCAGAAGACCTTCAGAATTACTTCTGGGAAGTGCTTGTTGTACTATATCACATGTTCATACCCCATAGGAGAGTTGTAATAAAATGTTCTAGCATGGTAGTGTCTGTAAAAGACTCAGTCTCTTGGAATTTATTTGTCAATTTGATCATCCTAGGGTGTTTTTTCCCTTGGTTATTTTTTTGTTGTTGAATAAACGACTAATAATTTCTGAGTTTCAATACCTCCAAATTTGGGGTGGTTAGCTTGGCATTTAGGCCTATTGAGGTTATTAGAGTATGTGTGTCAATGTATAAACATGCTAGGCTTTATGGTCAAGTCATATGAACATGTGCTAAGTCCCCAATAGGTTTGTTTTTTTTAAATTTTAAATTTTATTTTTTCCACAAAACTTAGGCTATTTTTTAATAGTCTAATTGGAAAAAATGGTCTTGTAATAAAAGTGGGGTTAAAAGTCAGTTTCAATCATGGGGGTGCTCATTTTCTAACTTCGAGCACTCAGTAAACCCATAAACCCACTTTTCCTAAGTTTTGAGTGATTTTTCAATCACTCAAGTGAGAAAATCCAAAAAATCAAATATTAATTAATTTAATTAAAAATTAATTAAAGAATGGAGCAAATCCAAATTCCTAAATCAGTGGATTTTTCTCCGATTTGATTGAAGTTAGTCTCATCAGATTTAGATTGACCAAGAGTTCCCATTCCTTGACTGAAGGCATGATCAGGGTTGAAGAGGAGCTTAACTAGCTCATGCAGATCTAGGGTTGCGCCCTCCTTTGTCTCTCCTCCACACGTGTGGATCAAGCTGGGAGTTGTTTGTTGGTTGGTTCAGTTCATTGAGTGAGTTGTCACTTCGATTTGCAGTTCTAGTCCAGTTAGACTCAGTTCATCATCAGATCAGACTCATCTCACCATCAGATCAGGCTCAGCTTGAGTCTCTGTCAGCTTTAGTCTTTCTTTCAGTCATGCATGCGCCCCTTTTGGCCAATATGGCTATAAAAAAAGCATATTTTTCCTCTTCCAAGATAGTTAGATTCGGATTGAAGAGATATTGCTATTGTAATGTTGCTATTTTTTTCATTAAAATAAAGAAAATCTTTGGAGGTAAGATGGTGTCATGTTATTATGTGTGGATGAGCATTTCCATGTTTCACTGAGGTAACCTATATCTGTGTTCATAGCTTACTTATTTTGATATTGTGGATCTAGTGCTAAAATACTGATAATAAGTTTATTATGATCTTGATAGGAAAGGAATATGTTGATAATTTTATTGGATATCACTTTTTCTTCTATGCATGTATAGATATCTATATTTAACATGTTTTATAAGATTATATGGATGCTATTATAATATCTTTGTTTATGTATTAACCGGATCTCACAAGAATCTTGGCAAGCCTTTGGATTATTTGCAGGTTCCTAGCTTGGAGAGGGTGCTGATGTAGTTTTCTTCCTTACTTTCTCCAAAAATTTCTGAAAGGCATAGTCCCTTGACATTCCACCAAAAAGCTTCACGATTGATCTTCAAGGCTACAAGCTTGCCTTCTTCTCTTTCTCCTCTTAAAATTTAAGTTTTACCTGGTAACTTGATTCATAGCTTTTATTTGTTTAGATATATCATATTAAAGTAAATTTTAACATAGATCTATCTTCTTAAATCTCATAATCTAGATCTTGTTCTTAAAAATGTTTCATAAGCTTTCTAGATCTAGCTTTGGGGAAATCGTCCTTTTTGCATGGCATTTTAAAGAAAATGTGTAGCTTGCATGCATTAGATTTATATTTTTTGTTATAAAAGAAAAATCCACCAATTATTGCACATCATATTGGATTCCCAAAAGGAAATCCAAAATCCCAAGGAAATCTTTCTTTCCTTGGTTCCTTTTTTCACCTTTTTTTTAACTAGTTTTAACTTAGCTATTTTTGGTTAAAAGTGGCTTGACCCAAAGGTACTTTCAAAGTGATTCTGGGAATATTTAATTTTAATAATATTTATGTTTTTTATCAGGTATAACATAAAATAGGAGGAAGTGTTGTCTGAAAAGTGACTTTTGAGCCATCTGAATCCCCCTAGGGGTCTCCCCATTTCCTGAAATCTTTAATTTTTGCACTTTGTAAGCTCTTGGGTTCATTATTTATAAGAACCAAGAGTAAATATATCATTTTTATGATATTTTAACTGGTAATAAAAAATAATTTTGAATAGGCTCTTTCGAGCCCATTCCCCATCCCCCCTGGGGGGATTCACGTCCTTTTTTCCTTTTTTGCATTTTTCCTATTTTTTTCTCTAGATTAGTTTTATTTATGAAAAATAGTGTACTTTTATCAATTTCATCATATATTCGATATTATAAAGTCAAATTAACTTTAATACTTACCCCATGAATCTCGATTGAACCGAAAGGTGAAAGAGGATCGTGGTAGATTTAATTAGAGAAGTTGTGGTTTGTTTTATTTTTGTTGCTTCATTATTCACTATTAATTTTTGCAAGCAATAAATTAAAATCAACCCCCTCCTTTATTTCATGATTGAGGTCTACTTGGACCGAAAGAGGTTCTTGGAGGGTTTTCTTTCTAATAAAAACACATCGATTAAAATTTACTAAAAATTACAAAGACTCTGGTGTGTATGGTCTATGTTTTGGCTACGGTTCATCTGATCAGGCAAGCTGCATCAAAAGAAACATGAGTGACTAGATTAATTAGGTTTCATTTTCCCCAATTAACCACCATCAAGTGAAAATCCAATGCCTCGAACAAATCGTAAGCGGTGGGAAAATACCCAAAGGAGTGGGAAAAATGGGAAAGTGACATCGAGGCACTGAGCTCTATTACACCCTAATGGGTGTATTATGAATACAGTCTTTGAGAGTCCATCGAGCCCACAAACACCTTTTGGGTAGCTGTGAAGGTTTTATTTTTGGACATACTCCAAATACCCCTCGAGTATATCTGGAGTCCCCCTTCACCTAATTTAATCCACTCATTTTTCATATTAACTTCAAACATACCAAGAGACAATTGCAAAACATTCACTCCAAGCACATGCAAGCACATTTAATGATCCAGGAGGATCCAAGAAGGCAAAAATTTTGAAGTCCTCCAATCTTAGCAAAACCAACACCAAATCAAAGGGATCATCGAGACAATTCCAATGGCGTTCGTTTCACCTCAAACGGACTCCGTATGAGAAAGTTATCGCGTTCTGTTCTATAAGGTCAACAGGCAAATTTGGCAAAAAGAGATGCCACGTGGCACCACTGGCAAGGTGACACGTGGCATCCGTACTGTACAAACATGATGATGTGGCACCACTCAGAGGATGACACATGGTATACATACAATACGGACCAATCACAAGGTGACATGTGGCATGATGACATGGCATGCTACATGGCATG
>LPNX010406563.1:513490-715791 GCA_001517045.1 Pseudotsuga menziesii
GAGAAGATTTTTAGGCGCTGTTCAATATTGGAGAAGGTTCATTCAGAACTTCTCATACATAGCATCTCCTTTGCATGCCTTAACAAGTGTGAAGAAAGCCTTTCAGTGGGGAGGTAAGAAGCAAAAAGCCTTCGACACATTGAAGGGAAAGATCAGCACTACCCCAGTCCTAGACATGCCCGATTTGCAGTAGCCATTTGAGATAGAGACAGATGCCAGTTGATATGCCATGGGAGCAGTATTGATGTAGCACCGCAAGCCTATTTGCTACCATTCAGAGACTTTTACTCAAGCAGTGATCAACTACCCCACCTATGACAAAGAGTTGTATGCTTTGGTTCAAAGTGTCAAGAAGTGGAAACACTACTTGATGGGTAAGGAGATAATCATCCATACTGATCATCAGCCCTTGCAGTATCTCCAATCCCAGACTAAGCTCCAGCAAGCTCGTCATTTCAGGTGGATGGGATTTCTTCAACAATTCCATCTAGTGATCAAGTACAAAAAGGGTACTAGTAACAAAGTGGCATATATGCTTTCTAGACCTCATATTGTTGCATCTATTGTTTTGAAAAATGCTTCTTTATCCCATGAAAGTTATATTGAGCAGTATGCTACTGATGATGATTTCAAGGAGGTTTATGAGAAGCTAACCAATGGCACACAGGTGGAAGACTACTATTTGCATGTAAAGTTGCTCTATCATTTGGGCAAGTTATGTGTTCCTATCAGTGAAAGAGTCCATGTAATACGAGAAGCTCATACTTCTCTTGTATCAGGGCATTTTGGGGTAGGTAAGACTTTGGCTCATTTGGAAAGACTTGTGTATTGGCCTCGCATGAAAGACATTGTAACAAAATATGTAAAGGGGTGTGTGATGTGCTCTACTTGTAAGCCCACTAATAGAAAATTGGGGCTGTACTCACCACTTCCTGTTCCTTCCCATCCTTGGGAAAGCATTTCCATGGATCTTGTGGGGGGTTTGCTTATGTCTAGGAGGGGTCATGACTACTTGTATGTGGTCGTGGATAGGTTTAGCAAGATGTGTATTCTTATGCCATGTAAAAAGCAGGTCACTGCAGAGCAGGCTGCTTCTCTTTTCTTTCAGCATGTATGGGTTCACTTTGGACTTCCTACGTCCATTATCTCGGATCGAGACTCCCGATTCCTTGGAGAGTTTTGGACAAAGTTATGGTGTATGATGGACACCAAGCTGAAGAGGAGCACCGATTTCCATCCACAGACCGACGGACAGAAAGAGGTAGTCAACAGGACAGTTTTCCATTTGCTTCGAGGCTATTGCAACAAGCATCCTAAGTTATGGGATGAACAGATCCAGTATATGCAGCATGCCTACAACAGGGCTATGCATTCTTCCACTCAGAGCTCACCATTTGAGACATGCTTTGGGTACTTTCCAAAGACTCCATTGGACTTGACTTATGGGAGAGAGGTTGATTCAAGTGCTTCCAAGGATGAAGACAAAGCCCGCAGGTTCATTCAGAGAGTTCAACAGGTACATCAAGCAGTGCAAGAGCAGTTGGAGAAGAGTTAAGTCCAGTACAAGGCTCGCCATGACAAGCATAGAGTTGATCATCAGTTTCAGGTAGGAGATCAAGTGTGGCTTCACATCAGCAAGGAGAGAATGAAAGGAGAAGGCAAGAAGCTCAAGCCTATTAGATATGGTCCCTTCACCATCTTGGAGAAGATTGGGATGAATGCTTTTCGCTTAGAGCTACCGCCATACATGCAGATCTACTCAGTGGTGAATGTGGAGAAATTGAAACTCTATGAGCCTCCCATGATCATGGATGAAAGGGAGAATGTCTCATTGCCATCAGTTGATGAATTTGCTCCTGAGTACATGGATGAGCTAAAGGAAGATGTCATCTTGGACAGAAGGACAAGGACTTCTCGCAGAGGTGATGTTGAGTATCTTCGAGTGGGCATCAAAGGCACTCATCCAAGCAAGGCCAAGTGGATCGAGAAGGAGAAAGTGAGGGAGCAATTCCCTCACCTATCTGTTGATTAGTAAAGGCTTTTGGAGGCCAAAAGCTTCTCAGTGAGGGGGAATGATCCAGGAGGATCCAAGAAGGCAAAATTTTTGAAGTCCTCCAATATCAGAAAAACCAACACCAAATCAAAGGGATCGCCGAGACAATTCCAACGGCGTTCGTTTCACCTCAAACAGACTCTGTATGAGAAAGTTATCGCGTTCTGTTCTATAAGGTCAACAGGCAAATTTGGCAAAAAGAGGTGCCACGTGGCACCACTGGCAAGGTGACACATGGAATCCGTACTGTACAAACACGATGATGTGGCACCACTCAGAGGATGACACATGGTATACATACAATACGGACCAATCACAAGGTGACATGTGGCATGATGACATGGCATGCTACATGGCATGCTGATGTGGCATGATGACATGGCATGATGATGTGTCATGCTAACATGGCATGATGATGTGGCATGATGACATGGCATGCTGATGTGGCATGATGACATGGCATTATGATGTGGCATGGTGACATGGCATGATGAAGTGGCATGATGACTAGCATGCATGCATTTGTGCTTAAAATGAGTTTTAGGACATTCATGCATTTATTCATGAGAAATTGTAAAATGATTAATATTTGAAGTGAGTGGAAAAATTACTCACATATTACTCTTTTATTTTATTCCTTGAGTTGTTATGAAGTTAATGCATGGTTGTAACCAAAAACAAACATGCCATATTTGTAAAGAAGTTGTAACAAGTTGGTTTATGGTTGAAAAAACCAACATGCTATTTAAAAGAAGGATTTTGGTATGTAATGGATTATTGTTGGATTTTGTAAATGTCATTATGGGGAAGTAACTAAATGTGAAAACCCATGGACATGTGGGCATGAACCATATTTTTGGTTTATGTTCTTAAAAGCCCAACCACATGAAAACCAACTCAGGGAAGTTGTAACCAAGGCCAAGATAGGCAAATTAGTTGCAACCAAAGGAATCCATGAGAGTCATGTGAAGAAGGGAAAGCCAAACTATATAAACCCATTCATTTGCCATTTCCCACTCATGCTTTGGAGTCCAAGGTCATGCTTTGGAGTGGAGACTTTGTAGCTAAAGGAGAGAATGGAGATTGCGTAGCTCTGCAGGAGGAAGGTACGAGTGTTTATACTTGTTTTACACCGTCTTCAGGCTTCGGAGTTGCTGGAAGCAGTCTTGTTGTGCTTTGGGTAGCGGTTCTCTTCCTGGCCATTGTCACCAAGGTATCATTGTATCATTGCCATGTATTTTACCTTATGATGAGATTATAGATCGGCCCTCCTATTGAGAAGCAGGCCCGGAGACGTAGTCCATCCTGGACGAACTCCGTTATCAACTTGTTGTCTTTATGTGCGTATTGTCTATGTTGTTTAGTTCTCTTCTTATGTATTTGTGAGCTTCGTTCATGCTCTTTATGCAATTCATGTTAACGTCATAGAGTAGCAAATATCTTGTTTCCGGATCATTTAATCATTTTGCGACTCCATTTTAAGGAACTAGTTATTTGTTTACTTCTTTTGATATATATATTGTGTGTCAGCATTCTGCTTGTGCTTATTTTTCATCTTGTCATCTGTGGTTCTCAATTGTTAATTTCAAACTCCTAAGCAACTTATTCAATTTAATACCATCATACTAAATTAATTAGGCTTAGTAACTTAATAGCGTCTACCCCCCTTAGATTTGTTAGGCATTGAGCCTAAATGGAGGAGTCAAGAACAAGGTGACAGCCTTGACTCGAGACTTGCCCCCAAGGACACACCGAGTGGCTTGAATATTTTTTCCACATCCCCCCCAGGTGTGTGAAAGGAGGCAACAGATCCTTCAATGAAGGATGGTTCATGGGAGTGAACCTCCTCCTCTTCTTCATTCTGGATTTGATCAACTCCTTGAAGCTCAAGCAGTGATGGGGAAGTTGATATTGGTTCTTCCTTTGCTGCTATGAGGTCTTCATCTTTATGCTCATGAGAAATTTTTATTGCAGAAACATTTTCAGATCTGATCTCTACGTCACCAACATAGATTTGTGAGCACCCATCATTAGGTACTCCTTCATAGTTCACACAACCATCCGTAGATGCCCTTTGCTCCATGTCCATAGTAGAATTTGTTTCAGAATGATATTCAATAGTTTCAAGGTACTCTTCTTCCTTCTCATGTGATGTTTCCTCATCTTTTTCAAAGTCATTTGGGAATTAATTTTGATCCTCTTGATGTAATGCTTTTTCTTCTTCACCATCCACAGAAATTTGTAGCTCCTTGGTCTCCTCCCTACTTATGCATTGATGATTATTCCTTAATGAGTTCTTATTTGAATGATTTTTCATAACTTCCTTCAACCAACCATTAACGTATTCAAAATAAATGATCTTATGTGTCTCTTTATGATGGAAACTTCTACTACCCATAAATTGGCTAGCCATCAATTTGAACGCTTGCTTAACCTGCTTGGTCATATCATCACCACATGACTTAATGACTTTATTCAATTCATATATACCATCCATAACTTAAATAGGTGCCAAGACCATGCTCTCATGCCATTGTAATTTCCCCTTTTTCCAAATTTTATCAAAATGACCAATTCTTCAATTTTTCACAATTGTACTCAAATTCATCTTCTTACAACTCTAGTTATATGGATTCAACTGATTCCAAAATTCCTCCAAATGCTTTCAAACTTGGTGAGTAAGCTCCTGATGGGTGATGGGACATATTATAACATCTATCAGACATGTAATCAATTGATATACCCAACCATGGTCTGAAATTTTCAAGGGAATAAGTTTCGGCACAACACTAGTCCATTTGAGAAGTGGAAATCCCCCCTGGGTCCTGGAACAAATATCTTCACAACACTGTACAAAATTCACTAATGGTGGGTATGGTACTTATATATATTATAATACATTAATTAAATTATATTTGAAACATAATATGTGGTTTTGGGTTTCAATAGGTATCAAAGAGAACTCCATGAATTTACTAGTAGTTTTGAGGTTCCAACCCCCAATGGTAGATGACTCCAAATAGCTCCAAATGATCTCAAATTGTAGCATAAGGTGTATAAGTGATATAATAACTTTATTATAATTTTATTTGATGTATTATTGCCTCAAAATACTTCTACAAGTCTATATAAAATTCTGAATAAGAAATATGTTTTAACTATCTATTTTGGGGCTCAAACCCCCCCTGGGGTGAATGATAGAAATGGCTTCCCAAGTGTGCTGAAACCCAATATAATTATCAAATGGAAGAATGGAATATTTATAATACAATATCAGAGACTTATATACATAACCAATCTACCTCCCATGGCTGTTATCACTTCCTTCAATCAGATATAAAAAAACTAGTTTTGGACCCTTAGGGAAACAAGATGTAGTTTGCTCCAAATGATATGAAATTCGACCCAATGGCCACAAATTCTCAGTTACAAAACATGAAACCCATATTAAAAATTAATTAAATTTAATTAATTTATAAATCATCAATGGTGCACACATATATTCGATTCCATCAAGATTGCAAGAGTTTACAACAAGGTATTGGGGAAATGGCACTGTTTCTTCAATATTGGACAATAATACATGAGATATCTTGGAATTTAAAACTGAGATATTTCTGAACTTAAATAAAATAAAATTTAAATTATAATACAGGATACTAGAGCAAGAGAATCTCCCTCAAAAAGATGGAGATCTCACCAAGTGCGCCTCACTCCATAGAGCTGAAATATGGTAAGAAAACTTGAGATGAATGGAAGAACAAGATGATATTAATATGTCCATGAGATTCCTATAAATTTCACCTGTAAATTATGAATCCATTGAATATCCTTGAAATACCTGAGTGGCCTATCCAAATCACCAATTAGGATGGGAATCTTTCACCCTCGAAATTGGCTACGGAAAGGAACTAGTCATCCACTAGCTCTCTCTTCACAAACCCAAATTCATCAAATGATCAAAAATCCATTCTCTTGGTTTATTCCTGTATTTTATAAAAATAATTAGCCTTATAATGTTCCCCAAATCATCCTTCAACCCAATACAAGTCGAATTGTGGTTTGGGCTCATGAATTGTCATGTGTCCTCTCTTTCCTAGCCTTCCACCTTCCCCAAATTTGAGTAGGAGCCCATTGAGCTTCCAAAAATCACATGAGAGATATCTTGGATTGTATATTTAGACCTTAAATTTCATATATGTCATATTTCAGTCTTCATATCTGACTTGTGTCATAAATTTCATAGAATATCCATCATTAGTGTCATAGATGTCATAAATGTAAGGGGAATCTAGCCAAGTGTCCATGAAACTCCCATTTGGATCTTCCTCTCCCCATGTAAGTTAAAATTAATCCCAAATTAAACCTATGAAGTATATGTAAAATTATATTAACCTTATAATCCATCCAAAAACATTAGGCTTCCCATAGATTCGAGATTGCAAGAGGAGGATGCCATTTAACATAGGAATTCTAGCTTGAGTGGGCCCCATAGTCTCCATGTGTCTACATGCTCTATTTCCACTTCAATTTCCACTTCAATTTTATCTTTTATTTATTTAATAATATACATTATTAAATAATTATCTCCTTATAATCTCTAAACATCATTTATTATCCCCCTTATTACAAATCTCAAAGCTTCGACCTCCAACCTAGGAAACTAGTGATTTTCCTCCTTGGCAATTATTTTACTTTTAGCATCCATTTGAAGAATTTCATGAATATGGAAAATGTGATTTATGTGATTTGGCCATTATGACCCAATGCAAAATTTGGGACATTAAAAATCATCCCTTCCCAATATTTATTTTCCTCAAGCAATTTCAAACATGGCTGTTGAAGAACCTGCTTTCTGTATGACTCTTTGAAGTTGCCACTGAGTTGTCCACTTTGAGTCTTTGGGATTCCATGAATATTTTAGAGAGGAACCACCATGCTTGCTACTGCAATTATTTTATTAAAATAACCCTATTAATTGGGGAATCCATCTCCCATACTTCTTGTTTCCTGAATAATTTGGAATCAGTGGGACTAAAAACTATCCCGAGGTCCCATTGCTTGCATTGCACTCCAAAAATTAAGAGTTCTCTCCAACTCATAATATTAGGAAAGATAATTATTGGATCCCATTTTATTGTATGCATTATTCCAAACATCATGAGTACATAATATATATAATCAAAGTACATATCAACATAATAAAAAGATACATCAAGGAGGTGCCTCATCAAAAAATCATGAAAGTGCTTATACCTCCAAATGAGTAGACTACCATTTGCCAAGTGCATAGATGATTCAAGTGACCACACAAATATGCTCCAATGACATAGTAGAGGATCCCATGTCCTATAATTCTGCTCCCAAAGAATGCAATATGCATAAAAATAATAATCATCCATGTGTTCTTTCATCCAAGAAGTGAATGAAGAACCTCCACCAAAATCTGAACCAAATAAGGAGAAAGTAAAACATGAAGAATTCAAGTGGCTCAAAGAAGTCTCATCAATACATCCATGAATGAGAGAATCATAAATACATAACAAAGTATGTGTCTGGAAACAAAAATTCTCTCCAATCATAAATCTATTCACCCCATTGTGGGATGAAGTTCCTTCAACATCAAATGAACCAAGTGTTGAGCAAGAAAAGCCATGAGTTTTCATGTGACTCAAATGCATACCATAGGTGCATCCATGTAGATTTGCATAATAAGAAAGTGACAAAGGATGCTGATGCAAATGTGAATAAGAGTGTGCTCCTACCATGTCATCATACAAAGTAAATCTAGGAGTTCCATACTCTTCATGTGGCACTATCAAAAAGAACCCTTTCACGCATACTTCATTGAGACTAATTCTGCAAAACATGGAATTGTAGGATGTAGAAAAATGAACTAACTCACCCAAATGATCAAAAAGTACAGAAGTTTCATCATGGGAAGGATCCATATGGGTGGTATCATGAAGCTCCTTAAAAAGTGTGAAACCTTTGTCATAGATGGGTTCCAATGTAGAGGAATCATGCTCTTCTTTAAAAATTGCATAACATTCATCAAGAGACAGTTCAAGTTCCTCTTCCACCACATCAAGTGTTTGGATCTCTTCAAGTTCATAATCAAACACATCAGGCACATTCATATTTCCACATTTCTCATGATCCTCCATGTCATGAGAATCCTCCAAAGAATCTACCATTTGACAATCTAAAATATTGGAGGGAAAAAAAGCATCTTGTAACTTTTCAAGAAGTTGCTCATTTTGAATTGTGAGATTAATATTATCCTCATTATTATTCAAGTATGCATCATGTAACAATTCATTAAGATTAAACAAATGGTTTCTATCAAAAAGAAAAGACATGAAATTACCTTTGATGTTGCACATTACTCTTTGAATCTTCTCGATGTCTTCAAGGAAGGATGTTTCCTCCAATGAAGTAGCTCTCCAACAAGAATTTGACACTAATGCTTGAGTGTAATGGAATATTCTAAGGGATTCTTGGATATCCCTTTCACTCATATTCAAGGATCCTTCAATGAATGATGGTTCATGGGAGTAAACCTCCTCTTCTTCTTCATTACGTATTTGATCCACTCCTTGAAGCTCAAGTGGTGATGGGGAAGTTGATCTTGGTTCCTCCTTTGATGCTACGAGGTCTTCATCTTTATCCTTGTTGCTGGATTTCACACACTTGGGGGGGGGGGGACATGGCAGAAATATTGAATCCACTCGGTGTGTCCTTGGGGGAAAGTCTCGAGTCAAGGATGTCACCTTGTTCTTGACTCCTCCGTTAAGGAAAACTCCTAATGAAGCCAAGGGGGGTACACCCTATGAGTTACTAAGGCTGGTTACTTAGATGATGATGGTATTAAAAAATTAATTTTTTTAGGATTTTTTATTTAACAATTGTAAACAACAAATAATATGATGAGATAATCACAGGTAAGCACAAAAAGGCACCCAATCACATATAGATTGAAATAAATAAAAAGTTGAGTAGTGCATTAAAATGGAGTAAAAAATAATTAAGAGTGCTTGCAAGTGCTAGAGTGAATGTTGTGTAATTGTATCTTGGTATGTTTTAAATTAATGTGAAAATATGAGTGAATTAAATTAGACGGGGTGACTCTAGATATACCTAGGGGGTACTTGGAGTATGCCCAAAAGTAGCAATCGCTATGGCTACCCACAAGGAATGTGTGGGCTGAATGGAGTCTCTCAGACTCTGTTCATAATACCCTGAAGGTGTAATAGAGATCGACGCCTCAAGGTCACTTTTCAATAGTTCCCACTTCCTTTGGGTTTTTTTCCACCGTTTACAATTTAATTGAGGCGTTGGGTTTTCACCTGGGGTGGTTAATTGGGGAAATTTAATCCTAATTATTATAGTCACTCATGTTTCTTTTCATGTATCTTGACTTATCGGATGAACTGCAGCCAAGTGCAAAGCATACACACAGGAGTCTTGTCAATTTTAGTAAATTTTAAGAGCATGTTCTTGTTAAAAAAGAAGACCCTCCAGGAATCTCTTTCGATCCAAGTGGAACTCAATTAGGAAATCAAGGAGGGGTTAATTTTACAACTTGAATGTTGCAAATAACAATGAAAATAGAATTAGAGATACACAACACCGGTTTTCTAATTCTACCACGCATCTCTTTCCCTTTTCAGGTCAATCGTAAAGTCGTGGGGTAAGTAGTATGATTACTTTGAATTCAAAATATGGAATAATAAGAAATGCTATAAAAGTATACAATCCTGCATGACAATACTAAAATAGAACAAAAAAAGGGAAAAATGCAAAAAAAGTGAAATGGACGTGGATCCCCCCTATCACTACAACAAAAACTGGATTTAGCATCTCCTTTTGCATCCTTTTTTGCATCTAGACCATCTTTCAGTGTATTTTTCTTCATTTTATGGACAAAATGGTGCAATTTCATGGGTTGGTGCTATTTTAGGCATTTTTTGTGTCCTTTTTCTAAATATGTCGCAAATTACAGCGTAATTTGCACCGGGTTTTGCACCTAGTTAAGCACCAGGTTTTGCATCAGGTTTTGCAATAGGTTTTGAGACTAGTTTTGCACCTAATTTTGTGCCTAGTTTGTACATCTACTCTTGTTGCACCCCCTTTTATGCCAATGTTTGCCTCAACTTTTACGCCCTTGTTTTCATCCACTTTTGCATCCTGTTTTACATCCATTTTTGCATCCACTTCTGCTTCTTTTTTTGCATCCCTTCGTGCAACAAGTTTTGCATCAAAGTTTACATCTTGTTTTGAGTCTAGTTTTGCATCTCATTTTGTTTTAGCCATTTTTGCATCCACTTTTGCATCCATTTTTTCATCCACTTTTGCACCCATGTTTTCATCCCTTTTTGCATCCCATTTTGCATCCATGTTTACGCCTTTTTATGCATCTACTATTGCATCCATGTTTGCATCCACTTTTTTCGTGTCCCAATTCACACCCATTTTTGTGCCTACTTTTACACCCACTTTTGCTTCAACTTTTGCATCCATGTTTGCATCTTTTTTTGCATCCAATTTTACATCAGTTATTGCATCCCTTTTTGCATCCATTTTTGCATCGGGTTTTGCATCGGATTTTGCGTTGGGTGTTATGACTACTTTTGCATCTACTTTTGCATCTACTTTTGTTGCATCCACTTTCGCATCCAATTTTGTATCCAATTTTACATCCATGGTTGTATCCACTTTTGCCCCACTTTTTTTAGCATGTTTTTCTTCCATGATTGCATCATTTTTTTCATCCACTTTTGCATCACCTTTTGCATCTATTTTTGGTGCACCCCATTATGCACCCACTTTTGCGCCTACTTTTGTTGAATCCTTTTTTTGCATCCAGTTTTACACCCAGATGTTGAAGATGATAATGATTATGATATTGAGGATGGTTATGATGATGATGATATTGTTGTTGATAATGAGGAGAATGACGACAATGATGATGATGATGACGATTATGATGATGATGAGGAGGAGGAGGAGGAGGAGGAGGATAATGGCAGTGATGGCATTGCCAATGATTATGATGGCAATGAAATGAATGGTGATGATGGTGATGATGACAATGACAATGATGATGAGTACAATTAGAATGATGATGTTGATCATCTTAAAAAATAAGTTGTTATTTGTCATGCATAAATCGTGTGTCCTCCATGACCCTTTTCCACTAATCACATATTTTGGGTAGATGCTATTTTCTTATGCCAAAGGTAATGATGAATAACTGGTGAAAATGTCAATAATCATGATGATGATGTCAAGGACAATGGTAATGATGATGACATGGATGATGATTATGTCGATGATGATGACTATTGTGATAATCATGATGACAATGACAAAGATGACGATGATGATGATCATCATCATCATCATTTCCATCATCGTCTTCTTTAAAAACATCATCATTGTCATTGTCATCTAGTTCATCATCATCATCATTTAAAGCATATGGGATATGTTTACCATTTAAAGCATGCATAACAAGTGGGATTATTCTAAAACACCCCACCAAAATGTAAAATTCAAACCACAAGGGAAACATAATATTGAAATTGTTCCAATTTTCTTTCTCCCAACAAAACATGCTTCATTTTAGGGAATTATGTTAAAATCCATACATTCATAGTCCATCCATACTATACTTGTAATAAATGTAAATATAATACTTAAACGAATTTATAAAATAGGTAAATATTTTATAAACACCCTTATGATATATAAACTTCTTTCACCTTAATAATGGTAAAATATGTAAATATAATAACAAGAGCCACGAGGTGGCAATGTCCCCGAGGATAGATTTAAGATTTAAGATTGAATGCAAATAAAAATGATCCATGTAAGACTGAGTTTCTTTTAAGAGGACTATATCTTTGAAAAGATCCAGGATGCTAAATGATTCAAAAACACCATATCATGATAAATAACAACACATTGGCCACAATTCTATGGATATGATACCAGAATTAAGTATGAGAAAAAGGGTGGTGAGACTCGGGTGGAGCCAAATTGTGAAAAAGCAGAGTAGCCAGCAGAGAATATAGTACACCTACCACCAGCCAACAATTCAAGGTAGATCTACCAGCAACTCCAAGTCTTGGGAATTCAGTAGCAGCATATCTCTTTTTTGTGCAAGTATAGGTGGAGGAAGCATGTCTCTAGATGCATTAGAAAACATCATAATACATTTATACAACATTTGAAAGCTTATGGGTAGAAAATCCAATGACTTGATTATAATACATATAGAAAGAAAGTCCATTAATAATCTTTATAGTCCAATAGGAGATTTTAAGATAAAAATAAGTTCTACTTCCTCCATAAAGAAGTCTATACACTTTAGATTCATACATCAAATGTGGGTTATTTGTCTTCACTCGCTCATGAAAAAGTCATTGAGGAACATCAATTAAGGGTTTTCAGAGTGATTTACAAACACATATTTTGTCCATTGGTATATTTATGATCTATTTCAACTAGCAAAGACTGCTAAACAAGAAACTAAAGAATAATATGATTGATGAGACGCATAACAATGGAACCATTTAATTCACACAAAACACTAGAAAATAGTGGAGGTATAGCATATAGGTGCATGTGTCGTATGGGAGTGCAGAATTTGAAAGGAAATGTTGCAACAAAGAGGATTAATTTCTTCAAAAATTTGAATAGCATAGCTCACAGACATCATGCATTGTGGGTGCATTGTGGGGTGAGTAATATCCTTACAACTCAGATTCCACATTTGCAGTGTTAACTTAAAAGTAAACTCTTATTGAATATAATTGGAAAATAAATGAAAATAATAATTATTTTCTTATTGAATATAACTAGAAAATAAATGAAAATAATACTCAGTTTCTTATTGAATATAACTGGAAAATAAATGAAAATAATACTCAGTTTCATTGATGTTTCCACTGGTTAAATCCAAATCAATATCAACAGCTCTGCAATCAAGCAATATACTAATTTATATTTCAAAACCAATTTTCACATTATGTGATGGATCCATCATCCATGTCATGTAGGGAATTGCTACTAAGGATAGTTCAAATTAAACAACCCTTTCAAAGATAATCCATCTGGGCACCACTTTCTGTAACCGTCTTTTATCCTTACACCTCGTTATACCCACCATAATTACACCTTGGTATACCCACCATAATAAAGACAAAAAAAAGACTGGGATGAAGGATTTTAACATACATGCCATCTTAATAGCCACCTTCTCCTTTGTCCTAACATCGGTTCATGCCATTTAAACTGCATTTAATTCCTATTTTAATTCCCAATGATTAGAATTGTTGGGGCTCTATTGGCACAGTATTTTTTGCCAATTTGTTGGAGCTTCATCATTGTATTTGTGTTTTTGAGGTTCTCACAAAGTTTGTGTTTTTGAGACTCATGAAAATAGATATCAACACTCACCTATAAAATATTATCTTTGCCTATAGCATATTGATGGGGTTGATCCTGTTGAAGAAGCAGTCGATCTAGAAGTCAATCTAGCAAATGTTTATTTTGTTGAAGAAACAAGACCATTTTATATGTTTACACTTATAACTCTCGGTGCCCAGACTAATTGTATTGGTAGGACAATGGGAAAAGAAATATCTTTATTCTTCTTCATTGCTTGAGCTATATTCTATGGATAGTGCTTCACAGTAGAATTTGGCTTGGGTAACCCAGGATTATTAGTTTAGCCAGATATTTTGCAGAAACTTAAAATAACTCTTGTCTATTGAAAACCTTAACTTAAATGAAAAAAAATTACACTGAACAAATTTTGTTGGAAAATTTTACTCTTTTTACATATACATGAATGTCTTTTTAACATATATAAACTTTTTGGGGAGGTCGATCTTAGAAAATAGAACTATTTTTATAAATGACAAGAAAACATGAAATTTGTGGGGATGAAACAAATGGAGACAACAATTTTTAAGACACCTACAATATTTTGGGGAAAAGTTAAAGAATATTATCAACATACTTTAGGATTATCTCAAAGGTAATGTGAATTTACAAGGTTTTGGATTTTTATCTAGAAAATAATCATTTGCCATTTTATTTTATGATAATCCTACCATGCTATCCATTCAAATACAAACTTAAAAAGAACATGCAAATTATAAACACTATCTAAAAGTTAAAACTGAGAAAGTGTACCATTGGGCATAAATTGATAAACAAGAAAGGGTTCTCCTTTCTCAAGACTGTAACCTAATAGTCTAACCAAATTTGGGTGATCTACACTTGTCAGAAGCCTGATTTCATTCAGTACCTATTCTATTCCCTGGGTATCTCTATTCCTTATCTTATTCAATGCAACAACACCTTTGCTGAGAAGAATTCATTAATGAACTGTTCTAAACCTCCTGTGCCAGTCACTCTTTATCGGAGAATCCTTTTGTGGATGTTTCTGTTTCTCTCTCTGTATAAAATAGAATATTTAATGAACCACCAGGGGTAAAAAGAAATATTTTTGTGCTTCTTCTCATCTTGAATTCATAGTGGTACCTTTGGTAACAATAGTAGAGAAGGACAATTCCTACCATGATGGACCTACGGTGCTTCCTGCAATGACCACTGAAGACAAACACAGGAGAAAATTAAACCAAAAGGAAACAAACTCATTTTTCACACTTATATTATAGTATAATGAAAGTTAAAGACAATATATAATCCCCAATAGAAATATATGAAAACATATCGACACATTTTGGCCATAGAGCATAGGGTAAGATATAACTAGAAATGACCTTTAAAGCAATGACAGCTAAACTGATTTTATCAAAGAAATAATGTAATGAAGGAAACATCGAAAGTAGAAATGACATTTATATCACTTATCATATGGTCAAAAGAATTATTAAAATTTGGAAAATTTCTCGTAACACATAGACTGTTGTAGAAAGTTTTAATTATGTCTTCACATGAAATACCCAGATTCTGAGATCTGTTAAATAAAAGTTGATTCAATTTTTAAGAAAATTTTTGTGGAACTTATAGCATGTTACAAGAACCACTTTTGAGGGGTATTCCACAGTTTCTAGAGAGCTTTCCATATGCCTTGCAGCACAAAGCTGGACAAGATAGATGCATTATCGATTATAATTAAAAAATAGCAAAACTGAAGTTTAAAATAAATCAAGAAAAGCAAGATATTTACCATCTCCTTCAAATAGTTCATCGCAGTAGCATCTAAGTACCCATTGATTACAATTAGCATGGGGAGACATGTACTGGTCACCTACTAGTACAATTCAAGCATATCCACCTCAAAACATATGGAATTAGGAGGACTGGGAGGGTATAATTCTTGTTCAGGGTATGCCAGATAGAAATAATAATAAGGGTTATGTTTACTGTTACCATAAGGGTTTTACGACATGGCACCGACTCCTACTACCTGCAGACAATGGAGGCTCGAAGATCTTGTGCTCACCAAGGTCAAGGGATTTCTGGCATGGTCCGCTAAGGTATGCCAGTCTATTTTTCATCCCCATTTGTTTGCCCTAATTTGATGTATGTGATGCACGTTGTTGTTGTTATTTTCATTTGCCACATCAAATTATATACTTCTTGTGCCCTGTTTTAATACCCGATTGTCATCCAAGGGTTTGTGTGAATGTTTACAGATTCTCGTACATTTCCACAGTGCATATTTCTTTCTCTAATTTCTGCAGTGGGAGTGCATTTTATTCTATCAGCTTTTTTTACCAGTCATATTTCTTTCTACTTTATGCGGTGGGAGTACATTCACTTCTATTAGCTTTATTTACATTATAGTTTTGTAGATCATGGGTTTTTCACTTATATCGTATACTTATTATAGCTTGCTAGGGATTTTAAATTCAGCATTGAGAAGGTGAGGCTGTGTAAGTCTAGGAAAAAGTCAAGGCCGATTCACTAAGACATCCTCTAACACTTAAGGATGTTGGAAAAACCCTCTAATTAGTGTTTCTGGAGCAATTCTTTTCCTCACGATGTTTCAGAAGAAGTATTTCTTCCCCATCAGAAGCAGCCATAGTAGAAGTAAATAGAAAAATATGATCCAAACACTGCTATCAAGACTAAACAAATCCCAAATATTGAAGTGGGACACACAGAGCACAAGTGCCCCCACTAGGAATGATAGTGCAGAACTAAATGTGCTTTTTCTCCCTTCGAGAAGATAATCCACAAAAGTATAGTGACATAAATAAAAGTACCATGTTCTTTTAAAAATATAGAACTTAGAAGTCACTGTATCAAAATAAATATTCACTCTCCAGTTTTTGAGTGTAATATGGTAGCGGAGAAGATTTGAACTTGGGTCTCCTTCACACAAACTTACCAACTCTCCTATAGGAGTCTTTGAAAATCAAAGTGAACTAGAACAGTATTGAGTCTTTCTTCAAAAACCCCAAAAAGAAAAAATTAGACCCCTAACTTATGGGTTTGTTATATGCATGAGGAGAGAGGCTAACTTGGGATGGGCTGTGCTGTATCTACCTGCTGAGGAAGGTGAGCTTTAGCTCACTCAAGGAGAATGTAGGAGGTAGGGGAAAATCTGTAGCATCTTGAACATAAACATGAATTCAGCAGAGAAGATCCCTAGAATTTGTTGTGAATTCCTTGAAGAGGTGAATCACGCCAAGTAAACTGCTTGAATCAGACTAAAACAAACAGCAAGAGGGCTGCAAATAGCATGGAACGATGTGGTCACACTGAAAAGTGACAAAACATGTTCTGCTGCCAGATAAACCATGGGTTGTGGGACCTTCGGAGAAAGCAGATCAGAGATTTAATCAACCTGATACATTATATAGGATGATCATCTTAGATGCTTGATAATCAAATTGAGGTTGAGTTGCCTCATGTATATAGTTGTTAAGAGTGAGAAATAACCCTAGACTACCTTTGGCATAAATGTTAACTGTCATAGGAGGAAACTCAAATTTAACATCAAAGTGCACTAATGTAAATTAATTGAAACTCAACTTCAACATTAAAGTGCACTAATGTAAATTAATGGAAACCAAGATGAAATTTCCACCATAACACAAAGTTATAAACACTTTATAATACGATATAAATGATATTTCCATGGATGCAAATCCAAGATTATTTTTTGTTATCTGATCATTGATTTCCTTCTTTATATGTATATGAATGCCTATGGGAAGTATCGCAGTTATACTATTGATATTGATATTGTAGCGATTTGTTTGTTATTCTTTGCAGGTTGGGAATGCTCTGCATGGGTTCGCACACATGCATTATTCTTGGAAGTACATCTGGAGTGCTATAGAGTTTTGAAGTATGATGTAGAAGCTGAGCGGTTACCATCAAAGGCATCAAATGGACAAGATAAGGTATGCAGTGCTGTGGCATATGTAGGCTTTAATGTAAATTATATTTAATTTTCTCTTTCTTGATCACATTGAAGATATATTTCTTGTTTTACCATTGTTCACAAGGTCATAGCAGAACAAGAGACTTGGATAATGACGATTTGTTAGAGCATATTCTTGCCTTGCAACAATTACTCTACCGCCTTGTTGGCTACCAGGTATTGTGTGATAGTGTTGAGTTTTTAACAATTAGTGGAATTTATCAGTAACTGCACTAATTCTTGTGTGCTCCTTTTAAAATTTGCATTCTTCTTATGGACATTTCTCAAACAATTTTTACCCAATTTAGTATGTTTCCATGGTGTTTTGATTGCTTTAATTACATTTAAGCCATTGTTTTCAGCTAGAGGGAGCAGCTGTTGGCAATTATGTCATTCAATATGCCTTGGCATTGGTAAGTTTTAAGTTCATTCTCTTTGTTTTGCTAATAATCATATAGTCTACATTTTTTCATTGATGAAAATATGTTTTTTTCTAGAGTCTTGACTGATATCTGGATGACAAGACATTATGAAAGGAAATTTTAAATTGCCAGTACTTGTCACTACCTCGGAGTTGTCTGTCATTTTTAGCAATGTGAAAAATAGGGATTTAGGAGTTAGTTAAATTTGCATTTTAAATATGGATGTTTGAGTTTTTTGAGATTAAATTAGTGATGCATGTTATCCAAGTGAATTAACCACAACTTGCAAGTAATCAGAAATGATGTATTTTAGGGCTGGAATTGCCAATTTTACATTTACTATATGCTTTTGCATTGCTGTTTAGTTGCTTGCTCATTTGTTTGTAGGTCTTGAAGGAAAGCTTTAATATTTATTGTGCAATCAATGATGGTATTATTAATCTGGTGGACAAGGATCTTGATTGCATTTTATGGTTTCATTTATCTTAAGTTTTTCAATATTATATTTGTACAATATGTATGTGGATTTCTTCTTGAGGATATGTTTTGATCGATACCTATATTTTATTTTAGTTTTTTGAGATGCCAAGACATGAAACCATCAAAGCCCTTGATATTTATAGGAAGGTCGGTCAACATGTATCTGTTGTTTCTGTTTTTTTTTTTTGAACTTTTTTGTCTAATTTTTGTTATTTGTCAAATTGGTCTATTGGCCAATAAACTAGCTATAAGATTTATATGTGCTACCTGATTAGTTATAGATATTTGACTGTTAATATTAAGCTACAGTTAAGTTTTTCATTATCAAATAAAAGCATATTGTATGACAGTGGAGTGCAACTGCTTAAACAATTAGTCAGACACGTCATGCATCTTTCTAAACAAAATAATTAATAGATTATTTTTCAGCCTTCATCATTATAATGGGTGTAGGTTTTGCATGCAGGCAGAGATTCTATCTGAATTTTATGAAGTTTGCAAAGGCCTAGAACTTTCCCGAAACTTCCAGTTCCCAATATACATTCTCTATAAAGTTATATGGGAACAAATTTATAGTTGTCTAAGCTATTAGTGGATCATACAAAAACTTAGTTTAATGCATGTTCTGAACTACATAGACTCATTGCATTTCAATCTCTGATGCAGCCACCTCAGTCATTTCTAGCAACAATGGAAGAATATATTCAAGATGCCCCTCGTGTCGTTCCTGTAGCAAGAGAGGTGCTGGTAAGCAATAATGTTCTATTAGATTCCACACTAATATCTCAATTTTCAATTATGTTTTTAGTTATTGAATTCATTTTATATTATTTCAAATTCGACATTACACATTAGAGTTGCATTGTGAATTGAATCTGGTAGATGTGTAACTTGCTTTAAACATTGGCCTATTGTGATGCTATGTTTTGTCACTTTGTGGTTTCTTGCTGGTTTAAACTATTTTCAATTCTATTTATTTGACTTATATTGTCTCAACAGGTATAATATATCAAAATTTAGACATTTTCCAAATTTTGGATAGATCACTCTTATCTCATGGGTTGTAAATTCTATTGCCCTCTTCATGCCCACCAACTTTGTATGTTTTATATATTGTAGTTTCTTGGTCTTTCTTGTTCCAGTGGTTCTGGTCAGATGGTTTTCTAATAAGAGTGATGTGAAAGGTTATTAGTGTCTTTGAAGAAAATAAACATTAGCATATATCTGGATTCTGCATTTAATTTGAATATGCATTTATTTGTATTTGAAAAATAATTAAAGTGATCAATTTAATAATTTTTGTATGATCAAATTAAACCACAAGTTTTGGAAATTATAAGAATAAGGTGACTGCGGGGATTTCCCTCTAGTACTTAGCCATTCAAATGGCTTTTTCTTTTCATATATCTCAGTAATTCTACTTAGGTTTATGGAGGCAGGGAATTTGATTTAATTTTAAATTATATATTAATGTCCTCTAGTGGCCATAATTTTCCAAAGAGACTATAAAAAGTACAAAGACAAGTGAATATTGAGAGTGCTAAAGCATCTCTCAGAGAACTGTAGAAGAAATAAAAGAATACATATAGTGCCAAAAGATATGCAATCAAATCACATGAAGCCTAAAAAGAACAAAATGGATGAGGAGGGTTCGAAGGGAAACAAGGATAGAAGCACTAAACCAATAATGTTTTCAAATGTCATCATTTTTGACATCCAAGGCCAAGAAGAAGTGGGTGATGAGATTCTTGAATCCTGACATTCACCAGTTATGTGTGTTGTATTCTGCGTTGCCTGTCTAACCTAGTGTTGGAGATTCTGATTTACTCATGCTTCCTCTTGTAATTGGAGCCATTTAGAAGCAGAAGTAATATAAGATAAGATAATTTTGTTAATTTCCAACGAATGACTACAAAAGTAGGTCAATGGGACTAAAAGGGTACATCCAACATGAGTACAATAGGAAATACAATTTGGAATCAATTGGATGACAAGATATGTCTTTCATATTCTTTGTGCTACATATTTGGTCTTTGTACTATGTGAAAATTCTCAAGGAGATGTGGGAGTCTCTACACTTGTAGTGAAAAGGATCATAGATTTCATGATTGATACGGCATTTGAAGATGAAAATGAATTTTGACTTATGTTCTTGGATACAGTCTATAATTTGGATGCTTCCTTAGAAGTTTATTATCGGTTTCCATGTGTAGTTGATGGGAATAAAGTTATAAGCCTAAATCTAGGATGAAGGGACTCTCAGGCTTTAAGGTGATTGCAATATGTTATATCCTAGAGTACAAACAAGGCCTTCCTTGAAGTGGATGTAGATGTGGAATTAATGATAAGAGTTTTGGAGTTAGGGTTTTTCTTGGCTCAGTCCATGTGGCTTTTGAGTATGCTTTTTATATCTCAAGGAGATATGGGAGTCTCTACACTTGTAGTGATTAGGATCATAGATTTCATGATAAATACGGCATTTGAAGATGAAACTGAGTTTTGACTTGGGTTTCTGGATACAATCTATAAGTTGGATGCTTCCTTAGAATTTTATTATCTATTTCCATGTGTAGCTGATGGGAATTAAGTTATAATCCCAAAGCTAGGATAAAGGGACTCTCAAGATTTAAGGTAATTGCAATTTTTTATATCCTATAGTACAAACAAGGCCTTCCTTGAAGTGGATGTAGCTGTGGAAGTAATGATAAGAGTTTTGGAGTATGCTCAGTCCATGTAGCCTTTGAGTATGTTTTTTCTATTTCTATTTTGGTACTTCCTTTATGATTTTTGTTAGTGAGCTGGGGGTGTTGATGAAGAACTGAGGGGAGAGGCTTCTCAAATCTATCTATTAATGATACCTTAGCAGAAAGATGCATAAGAATTGGAGCGCTAGGTATGGATGTCTATTACAACTTGAGTTGAAGTTTTCCAAGCATCGAACCCCATGGGGTATCCATGTCATGGGAAGTCATGGAAATGGGGAGGGGGCAGACACTGTACTCAACCAAAATGATATAGAGTGCAACCATGCAAGACTGTTTTCTTTTCTTCAATATGTTTTAAGAGCATGGTAATGAATCAATGAGTACCCTTTCAATGTGGTTGTGTCCTATTTGCTGGAGGTATCGCCCTCAAATTATTTAATTGTAAAAGAGAGTTGTCACAAGTGTGAAAAACACAAATCGTACCTTTAGTATCTTGAAATTGAAGTTGGAAACATTGTCTTACCAAGGTTGTTAATACTGGTTATCCTTGAGACAACATTGATTTTGTTGTCAGGATCAAGCTGAAAGATGGTATAAAAGACAATGATGTCCACACATTTTTTTTTTAATGGAACCTCGTAAAAAAGGCAACCACCTACAGCACCCTGTGGGGTTTGAAATCCAATTTTTTAGTTCATTAATATAAAGTCCAAAGAGTGTGGGTGAGATTGGTCACCCTTGCTTGAATATTATGGTGGTGTTTTTGTATGTTGTGTTGCTCATATTGGTACCAACCCTGCAGATAATCTTGTTGTAGAGAATCATAACCAAAGAGATCATAAGTCTGGGGATCTATTTTTATGCCAAACTGCACGGTAGATTTGTGTAATAACTTTAGACAAACTGAACCTTGTTACAGTTGGAAAGCCTCTCCATTTGGAATGGTTATTTCTAGTCTCACAGGGTGTCCTGAAAAGGTGAATGCTTCCATCTAATCAACAAATCTGCACAAAGTACAAGATGATCATCGGCATACAAAATATCCACTCTTGTGTTGCTGTTAAATAGTTCAAGACCTAAAATGAATTTGATTAAACTTGGTTGGTATCAGATTCTGTAGACAGTTGTAACAACAAAATAATAGAAAAAGGGTGAGGTGAATGTCCATCCTAACTAACCATAACACTGCAACACAATTTAATCAGTGACAACCAATGGATTCAAGGAGCTATAATAAAGCATAATTGGACCAAATCACATTTTAACGACAAAATTAATTATTTCATATTGAATCATAGGTGAAATGCTACCATGGATCTCCTTTCTTACAGTGGATGTAGTGGTTTGAGATCTGGAGGATGAAAAGAACTTAGTGGTCTGCTGCTACAACACTACCCATAGAAGATTATTGTCCAAACCATAACCTATTTATCAAATATGTATATAACTTTCTGTTAGTTTTCTCACCCCAGGTATAATCTATAATCTCAATCATTTACCATCAACAATTAAATACATTCACCATTAACTGCTAAATATGATAATTGCAAATACACTGGAATATAACTTATATGCAGCAGAAACATAAACAGTAAACAACCACATTCAACCAAACATTTTAACACAAGATGTTTGGGAAATTCCCCTGGAAAAACCCCAAAGGGAAACCTATCCACGAGAGACATTTTATTATGCTCAGCCCACTGAAAGGAAATCTGGAAACAACAAATATAATCTTTACCAGCCTAGAAAAATGCACCAGAATGAGATGTACGACCTCCACAAATAGTACATCCTCCACGGAAATAAATTCTAGCCTCAAAATTCATGCCCAACAGTACCAAATAGTGCACAAGCAGTATGGCCCAGCAACAGTGAGAAACTCATTTAGTATGGCCTTCTTCTTCTCACACATGTGGCTATACAAAATCGACCATATGTTGTTGTACAGATGATGGCTTCTTTTCCTTGATTTTCATGCCTAGCTGCTACTTCTGTGATTTCTATCCTTTCTTGGGATTATCACCTCTTCGACACCTTGCAATTTGTGCCTCGTCCCTTCTAGCTGCAGTCTTTTCCTCACTCTTCTTTTCTTCAGCTCTCACCTCTCTCATTCACTTGTGTGTGTCTAAACTCTCCTACTTCTCTTTTTATTAATTGTGAGAATGACTCTCTCTTCAATTTCCCAAGTTACTTTGTCTGTTCACCTCCCAAGTGACTCTTCACTTTCCATGGGTGAGATAAATTACACTTTTGTGAAATGAAATCATTTTCACTGACACTTTAACAAAATACTCACATTCACTTTATAACATTAAATTAAATGTCTAGGAGAGTCACCTAGGTCCTTTCTACATTCCTATACACAAAGCAATGTAGAAGACCTTCCTTGCTACAAATTTCAACACTTTCATTGCCTCCAACCAAGTCATCCTTACTGTTGGAAAAAGGAAATAAAACACCCTAAAGCTTAGAAGCTATGCATGCAAATCACTTTGGATTAAATTGCTGTGTAGAGGAGTTTTTCTACTGTTTTAGAATGCTTTTAAGTTTTCTTGCTGTTCATTCACCACAAAAAGCATTGCATTCTATTCCCATCTAATCCTCTCTGATCTCTTAGTTGTTGTTTGACTGAACTTGAGTGACCTGCACTAGCACTAGCCTTTAGTTGGAGACTTGGGCTTATGTGCATCAACCTCCCATCCATCATTCTTCTACTGAGGTGGCTTATTGTGTTTTGACATAGCCAGGACAATGCAAGGAACCTATCATTCAGAGGCCTGTTTGGATGGATTTGAGGCCAACTTTGACTATGCTCTTGGCACTCCCTTATGGACCTGGCAGCTATGAGTTTAGGTTGACCATGTTAAATTTTTAGGGTTAGGAAATTTTTTAACATAAGAAATAAACTTTAATGCATGAACATAAATATAAAACAAGTTCCAGAATAATATTGCTAAAATCAATTTAAATTTTAAACTGCAATAAAAATTAAACATAACTTTCATCTCTTTCAACTTTAACACTTCATTGATTCACCAAATGTCATGTAAAATAACAAAATAATAAATAATGTACAGGAGATAACATCACTAAATAATCATAACCATTATTTTGAATCAGCCTTATACTCGGATACTTTTAGGTTTGATCTTGTCGCCGAAGGGTCAAGTCAATTGGGTAAACAATTGACGTACCTTGAGAGAGAGGGTTAAAGCAAAGGTAAACAGACCTTAGATTATTCAATCAAATTAGCAGCATAGTCATACTCACTACAATCATATTTCTGTATCTAGTTATACATTTATAATCTAAAATTTCACTTGTTCTCATCTTAATTTGTGTTGTAAGAGGTTGTGTGCTTGTAATCATCCAACAAGTCAATGGCCATGGAGAAGAAGCTATGCTTATGTATAATGATATTCACCATGGTTAAATGCAATAATTCTTCAGGTGGTTGTTCTAGGCATATGTAGTGAAGGATCTAACTCGTGTATCCTTTAAACCCATATGTACTTCTTGGCAGATTTAAGAAATATTCCCTAAGTTTATCTTTAGTTTGTAGCACTATTTAGTTTGTAGGCATCTTCTTTTAGTAACCATTCATGAGTTCTTCTCTTACCATCCCATTGCGGAACAAAATTACCTCATCAATGAAGAACAAAATTTATGTAGCAACACACACATCCTCAATTGGATTCTACGACTATTTCTTAAACACATCCCTTATTCTGTGTCCATATCAATTTTAGGCTATTAGGTATTCATCAATGCATTATGTTGTTTTCTAAGACTCTTTTGTGGACAACTTTAGTAGATTGCGTAACTATTTATGATATTTTGTTTCTTGAGGACGGTATATTTTTGTGCTTTTTAGTGTGTTTGAAAAATTAAATTGGATTTTAAACTTGAATTTCTTTGGATATTATTGTCTTTTATTAGAATTACAAATGATCAAATCTATGTGTTAATATTGCTCCTCTTCCCAATTCTTAAAGGGTGCTAGCTCAATGGAAGAGCGCCTGTTTTACAAGCAGGAGGTTGGTGGTTCGATTCCTCCATGCCCTAATGATATTGGAATGTATTTATAAAGGTAAAAAATGTAGTAGTGCAAGATGGATGCAATATTAGATGCAACACTAAATGCAAAACAAGATGTAAAAGTGGACGTCACACCAAACACAAAAGTGGATGCAAAAGTTGACCTTATGTCAGACGCAAATATGGACACAAAAATGGATGTCACATAACGCAAAATTGGATGCAAAAAGAGACTCAACACTAGACACAATTAATGACTCAAAACTAGATGCAATACTAGGTCCAAAACTAAATGCAATAGTAGATGCAAAAGTGGACTCCTAACTAGACGTAAAATTGGACATTAAATTGAGCACAAAATATGGTGTATCGATGGACATAAAACTAGGTGTAACACAATATTGGATGCAAGATGGGACAAAACAATGGATGTAAAACTAGATGTAACATTGAATGCAAGATGGGATGCAACATTGGACACAAAACTAGATGCAATATTAGATACAAACATGGCTGCAAAACTAGGCGCAACACTGGGTGCAACATTGGGCTCAAACATAGATGCAAAAAAAGACATCAACCGGGATGCAACACTAGGTGCAAACCTAGATGCAAAATATGACGTAAAACGAGATGAAACATTAGACACAAACATGGATACAAAAAAAAAAGTAAAACAAGATACAAAATTAGATGCAAATGGGGATGCAACATTATAAGTAAAATTGGATGCAAAACTAGACGCAACATTGGGCCAAAAATTGGATGCAATCCTAGATGCAACGTTAGATGTATAATCAGACACATAATTTTATGCAAAACATGGTGCAAAATTGGGTGCAAGACTCGATAAAAATTTATGAGCAAAATACGCCGAAAAATTGGATGCAAAACTGAGCATGAAAGTGGGTGCAAACAAGGATGTAACAAAGGACACAAAAAAAGACGTACAGGAAGTTGCAAAATTGGGCAGAAATAAAGGTGTAACAAAAGATGCAAAAAATTTGGTGCAAAAATGGACGCAAAAATGGATGTTAAAAAGGACGAAAAAAAAGATGCAATAGACGACGTTTTACTAAAATGTACAATAGCACCAGGTTTAGCGCCAGAATTTTCAACACAATTGGGAAAAAATTACACTAAAATCCGGCACTAAATTCGACGTTAAATCCATTTTTTGTTGTAGTGTATGGGGATGGGGAGTGGGCTCGAAAGAGCCTACTCAAAGATAATATTTTTTATTATTAAGGGTTACAATAATAAGTAAACTAATCTCCACTTTGTTCCTTGTTAGCTGGGATCCAAAGGCTTACAACAAGCTTGTAACAAGCTAAAATAAAATCATAGCGGTGGGGGAAGCCTCCAGGAAGTTCCGAACCGCCCAAGACTCGGAAAATGGGTAGATTCTCCTTCTCTTTTTTGTTAAACCTGCTAAAAGACAGCAAGCAATTAAAATAAAATGTTCCCAAAAACACTTTAAAAGTGTTTTGGGTCACTGTTGGGCAATAGGGCAGACCTGAGTTAATTCTTATGCGTCGCACCAACAAAAGACCCACCGTGTTGGCCCTTTCGGCAACAACCTGCGCGCAGGTTGCAGTCTCACCCGAAACAGCAATGGGGTGCCGCAGAATCAGGTTTCTGCATGCAGAGAGGGGGATTACTATACCTAGGCCTTTAAAAGCAACTATTAATCAACACTTGTAAATTTATCATTCATTCACATATAACTTCGCAGCACAACAAACAAACTAAACTTGCATAACCCACTACAGGGAATTCACAGCGAAGCTTATTACTAGCAGTGATCTAATGTTATCAGATGTATTCAGTTTAATGCATGAAAATAACAGAAGCAGAAACAACACAATAAAACCACGACACCAAATATAACGTGGTTCACCCCCAGTGTAGGGGCTACGTCCACAAACTGCGTTTTATTCCTCTTTCCTCAAAACCACAGTTGATCTGTGCACTCAGCTACAGATCCCTTCAGTCCTTAACAGCCACGCACACAGCAGCAGGCTTCTGCGCACACAGCTGCAGATCTTTCCTTCTTTTCTTACAAAAACCCTCTGCGCACACAGCTGCAGAGGTCGTCCACGCACACAGCTGGGACTTATCCTTTCCTTACAAAAACCAATCTAACTTCACCTTATCTTTCTTTACATCAAAAAGCCTAACCTATCCTTTTTACACAAGCGCTTATTTATACTGCGCATTTTTACAAAACCCTGGTCTTAAACCATGGGCACCCCAAAAACCCTAAACCCTGGATTTAAACCACGGGTTTATTACAAAAAAGAGGGTTTTGACTTACCCTGACACCCCTAAGACTATTTTGGCCCATAGCTCCACTTACAAATTTTCTAATTAACCGTGGAGTTACCCAAACATGGAGTATGCGCCCCAACAGTCACCACACTAATTATCGGAAAGAAACTAAGTTAAAAATTGTTAAACAGGGCTAATCTAGTTTCTCAAAAAAGGAACCAAGGAAATCAAGATTTCCTTGGGATCTTGGCTTGATTTTTGGGAAGCGAATGAAATATGAAATTTTATTGTTTAATTTGAAACTTTAAAGAATATAAAGGGAAACTACCTTATTAGCAAGCTACAAATTTCCTTTATAATGCTTGCAAAAAAGAGGGCAATTTCAACTAGATCTCTTCAAATATAACTTTGCATGCAAAAAAGAACTAAGATATGAACTTAGGAAAGGATATTACTAACTAGATATATATGTGATTTTCTTAATGAGATAGATCTAAGAAAAGAGATTCTTTAAAAGGTAACCAATTTGAATAAAATTTAAATTTTGAAGGAGGAAGAGGAAAAGAGAAGTGCTTGTTGCTGAAACAGATCTGCAAAAGAAACTTGTCAGTGAAGCACCGAGGGGCACAATCTTCGCAATATTTATTGGAAAACTAGTGGAATCAAACTTGAATCACAACTCTTCCAATCATGGAAAACCTACAAGATAAACAACAAATCCTGCAAAAAAACCATTAAATCTGAAGACACATATGAGAAGTAGATGATATAGCATGAAATAATCTTATTTAGCATAAAAATATTAGCTCATTCAAACATATGTTGAAAAGTAGGAGTAGGTAAACTTACTTACAATGATCTATTCCTATAATTCCAATAATCATTTAGGTAGAAAACAATTTAATGCAAAAATTGAAAAAATAACAGTTCACCTCAAAAGAAGCATGATAATGATGATCCACACATGAAAAGTACTCCACAATTTAGCCTCCAAATATTCTCTTTATTTCAACAAAGGATTACCAATATAATATTACACAATAGCAAGCCTTTCTTCCCAGCTCTAACTAGCTTGGAAGAGGTAATATGTTCTTTATTTATAGCAAAAATAGGAAATCTATCCCAGGGGGGGGCACAATTCCCAAGGAGAGAGAGACTGCACCTGCATGTGGAGTGAATCTGAGCTTGATTTAAGTCCATCTGGGTCTGATCTGAGTCTTACTAAGTGCAAGTGTCAATCAAAGAGCTGATCTGACTAACACCTCAACCTCCTAACTGAAGCATCCACCAAAACTCATCTAGATGAGCCCACACGTGTGGAGGAGAGAGAGAGGGCGCAATTCCCAGGATTACATGCAATAATGTACTCTATGTTCAGCCCAGATCACCTCCTTCAGTCAAGGAATGGTCAGATCTAGTCAATCCCAAGTCGATGAGACTGATTTAAGTCAAATTGGAGCAAATCCTTGTGATTTAGGACTTTGAATTTTATCCATTATTTAATTAATTTATTAATTAAAATAATCAATGTTTGATTTTTAGGGATTTTTTACTTGATTGATGGACGAAACAATCAAAACTTAGAAAAAGTGGGTTTATGGGTTTACATGGTGTTGTTAGCTTGAAAATGAGCACCCCCATGTCTGAAACTGATTTTTGAGCCCACTTTTATTACAGAACCAATTTTTCCATTTAGACTATTGAAAAATAGCCTAAGTTTTATGGAAAAATTAAAAAAAAAATTAAAACCTAGGGGCACTTAGACATGTTCATATGACTCGCCATGATTCCTAGCATGTTTAGACATAGACACATAGACTCTAATAACCTCAATAGGCCTAAATTCCAAGCCAACCACCCCAACTTTGGAGGTATTGAGTGAAAAACTCAGAAATTATTAGTCGTTTATTCAACATCCAATAATAACCAAGGGAAAAAACACGCTCGGCTGATTGGATTGACAAATAAAGTATAATAGACCGAGTCTTTTATAGACACTATCATGCTAGAACATTTTATTACAATTCCCCTATGGGTTATGAACATGTGATATAGTACAACACGCACTTCCCATAAGCACTTTCGAAGGTCTTCTGAAGTCCGAACAAATCATCTTTGTCCGGTTCACCAGGATTACTTGATAAAAACCACTAAGTACAACTTAGGTGGTAACAATGCTCATGAGAAATTTGTATTGCAGCAACATTTTCAGATCTGATCTCTATGTCACCAACATAGAGTTGTGAGCACCCATCATTACGTACTCCTTCATAATTCAAACATCCATCCATAGATGCCCTTTGGTCCATGTCCATAGTAGAATTTGTTTTAGAAAGACATTCAATAGTTTCAAGGTACTCTTCTTCCTTCTCACGTGATTTTTCCTCATCTTTTTCAAAGTCATTTGGGAATGAATCTTGATCCTCTTGATGTAATTCTTTTTCTTCTTCACCACCCACAGAAATGTGTAGCTCCTTGTTCCCCTCCCTACTTGTGCATTGATGCTTATTCCTTAATGAGTTCTTATTTGAATGATTTTTCATAAATTTATTCAACCAATCATTAAGTTCTTCAAAATAAATTGTATTATGTGTCTCTTTATGATGGAAACTTCTATTACCCATAAATTGGCTAGCCATCAATTCGAATGCTTGCTTAACCTACCTGGTCATATCATCACCACATGACTTAATGACTTTATTCAATTCATCTATACCATCCATAACTTCAATAGGTGCCAATACCATTATATGATACCACTGTAATTTCCCCTTTTTCCTAATTTTATCAAAATGACCAATTCTTCATTTTTTCACAATTGTACTCAAATTCGTCTTCCTACAACTCTAGTTATATGGATTCAATTGATTCCAAAATTCCTCCAATTGCTTTCAAAATTGGCGAGGAAGGTCCTGAGGGGTTATGGGACATATTAGCACATATATCATATACATAATCAACTGATATACCCAACCATGGTCTGCAATTTTCAAGGGAATAAGTTTCGGCACAAGACTAGTCCATCTGAGAGGTGGAAATCCCCCCTGGGTCTTGGAACAAATCTCTTCACAACATTGTACAAAATTCTCTAATGGTGGGTCTAATAATTGGATATATTATAATAAATTAATTAAATTATATTTTAAGCATCATATATGGTTTTTTGGTCAAATAGGTATCCAAGAGAACTCCATGAATTTACTAGTAGTTTTGAGGTTCCAACCCCCAATGGTAGATGAGTCCAAATAGATCCAAATGCTCTCAAATTGTAACAGAAGGTGTATGAGTGATATAATAACTTAATTATAATGTTTATGGATAATTTTCTTCCAATTAATTCTACAATTCTATATCAAATTCTGAATAAGATAGATGCTTTAACTAGCAATTGTGGGGCTCAAATCCCCCTCGAGGTGAATGATAGAAATGGCTTCCCAAGTGTTCTGAAACCCACTAAAATTATAAAATTGAATAATTTTGTATGTATAATACATTATTATATACTCATATACATAACCAATTGACCTCCCATTCCTGTTATCACTTCCTTCAATCAGATATAAAAAACTAGTTATGGACCCTTGGGAAAACGAGAAGTAGTTTGCTCCAAATGATATGAAATTCGACCTAATGGCCACAAATTCTCAGTTACTGAACATGGAACCCATAGTAGACATTAATTATATTTCATTAATTTATAAATAATCAATGGTGTACACATATATTCGATTCCATCAAGATTGGAATAGTTTACAACAAGGTATTGTGGAAATGGCACTGTTTCTTCAATATTCGACAATAATACATGAAATATATTGGATTTTCGACCTGAGAGATTTCTGAAATTAAATAATATAAAATTTAAATCATAATACAGAATAATTGAGAAATATAATCTCTCTCAAATATATGGATAGCTCACCATATGCGCCTCATTCCATAGAGCTGAAATATGGTGAGAAAACTCGATATGAATGGAAGAACAAGCTGATATTGAGATTTCCATGAGATTACTGTAGATTGCACCTATAAATTATGAATCCATTGAATCTCCTTGAAATACCTGAGGGGCCTCTCCAAATCACCAATTAGGATGGGAATCTTTCACCCTCGAAATTGGCTAAGGCAAGGAACTATTCATGCACTAGCTCTCTCTTCACAAGCCCAAATTCATCAAATGATGAAAATTTCATTCTCTTGATTTATTTATGTATTTTATAAACATACTTAGACTTATAAGGTTCCCAAAATCATCCTTAAACCCAAGCCAAGTTTAATTTGGGCATGGGCTCATGAATTGACATGTGTCCCCTCTTTCCTATCCTTCCACCTTCCCCAAATTTGAGTAGGAGCCCATTGAGCTTCCAAAACTCACATGATAGCTCTCTTGGATGGATATTTAGACCTGGAATTTCATATATGTCATATTTCATC
Organism: Pseudotsuga menziesii; assembly: GCA_001517045.1. NCBI lineage: Eukaryota > Viridiplantae > Streptophyta > Pinopsida > Pinales > Pinaceae > Pseudotsuga > Pseudotsuga menziesii. Next base: position 545,315 of record LPNX010406563.1, read on the forward strand.
CTTCATATCTGACTTTTGTCATAACTTTCATAGAATATCCATCATTAGTTCCATAGATGTCATAAATGTAAGGGGAATCTAGCCAAGTGTCCATGAAACTCTCTTTTGGCTCTTCCTCTCCCCATGTATATTACAATTCATCCAAAAATAGACCTATGAAGTATAGTGAAAATTATATTAACCTTATAATCCATCCAAAAACATTAGGCTTCCCATATATTTGATATTGCAAGAGGAGGATGCCATTTAACATAATAATTCTAGCTTGAGTGGGCCCCGTAGTCTCCATGTGTCTCCATTGTCCATTTCCACTTCAATTTTATCCTGTATTTATTTAATAAGATACATTATTAAATATTTATCCCCTTATAATTTCTAAACATCATTTCTTATCCCCCTTATTCCATAATCACAAAGCTTCCACCCCCAACCTAGGAAACTAGTGATTTTCCTCCTTGGAAATTATTTGACTTTTAGCATCCATTTGACAACTTTCATGAATATGGAAAATGTGATTTTACCATTGTGACCCAATTAAAAATTTGGGAAATTAAATTTTTTCAAATAAATCCAAAGGAAAGAATATATACAAGGATTCAAAGTAGTAAAGACTGAAGGAGAAGAAGCATTCAAACTTAGAAAGCTCAAGTTCTATTGATGAGGATTTGAAATACAAGAGAATGAAGAGAAGGAGAGAGAAACCCAAATGTTTTTATTGTAGAGGCTCCCCCCATGAAAAATATTTTTTATAAATAATTTGTAAATCATGAGCAATTTTCTTTAAGAAAATAATATTGATGTTCTAGATTTTGCAAGAAGAGAAGAAGGCAAACTCTCTTTGGAACAAGACGATGGTATGTGCTTGTATGATTTGGGTTCTAGGGTCAAGCCTCTCTATAATATATTTTTTTATGATATTTTTATTTATTATTTAAATTATCACATATAATATTCTGAAACCTCCATCCCTTCCATCTTGGAGAAAACCCCAAACAGTTCACCAAAGTTTCCTCCAAATACTAGTCATTTTTCAGTAGTTTCCGACTTTCCTTCTAAAAGCTCTCTCCCAATCCATTAATATACTTCCTATTATGATTATAAAGGTAATATGAAAGCTTATATACATGTTATTACATACTTAAACTCATTTTCACAACCATTTGATTCCCAAAATACCCTACAACCCCCAAGTTCTCAAGTTGGAAAATATCACAATCGCATTGTTTCCAATACCGTGTCAGTTGTTTATGGTGTTTTTATGTCTTGAATATCATTCATTGGTTGGAAAAAAATGTCATTGGACTTCATGGGACTACTTTTCCACATTTATGGGCCTGATATCACCACCGGTGGTTCAAATTTCAAGTCTCCAGACCATCCAAGTTCGCTAAATTGTCAGCATGATCTAGTTACCAACTATTTTCCCACTATGGACACATTCACTCATGGAGACACTATACCTCTGATATGTTCTTATATATATTACTTATATTATAATATTTCAGAGCCTCATGAGCCTTGTTACAGATTTATGAAGGTGCTTCATCAAATTGGGAAGGAGATTTATGGTTTAATTCATGATATGGAAGCTACAAAAGAAGCTTATTTTGTTGAGTCTTTTGATGCTCTTTTGGAAGGAGTTTGCAGAGATATATTTTCCATTATTGGTTATGATTCCATATTAGATTATGTTTGCAGAAAAAATAATTATGATGATTCTCCTCCATCATCAAATGATGACCATCAAGGGGCCTCTCCACATGTTCTTTGTCTACAACACATTAATGCATTGGTGCATGATCTTGAAACCCACAACATCTTCGCCAAGTCTATCACCAAGAAGTTATTCATTCAACTCATTAAAGTGAATAATAAGACCAATTGAAGACATTTTTATCATCTATGTTCCATGTCCATTCTTGAGGAAGGATTTTCCCCATGAGGTTTTTTCTTTCCTCATTTTTACATGAACAAATAATTTTTTGTAAGAGTTGACTTGAGCCTTAGTTGCCAAGGCCTCAATATTTGATGTCGTTACTCTAAGTCAGGATTAAGGGGGTGTGTTATAGAATCAAACCACCTAGTACCATAGTCACATACCACCTATGACACACTTCATTTGTTTTACACTTGTGTTATATGGTCCAAACCTTAGTTTTGTTGGTCTAACAAGGTATTTGGGGGGTTTTAGACTCATTAATTCACCCAAGAACCAACATTTTGGTCAACCAGGAGCATGATCACCCTCATTAATGACATTTGAGTCCTTGGGGTGCTCCCACTCCTTAAAATAGGGAACTGGTTGTTAATGTAATTGTAACTTCGAAATGTATTCACTTGTATTTCTCATCTATTGTAACCTGATGTTTATTCCAAGATGTTCTTGTGTCATGTCATGACCCGATGTTCTGATCAGGAGAATCAATAATGTAAACAAGTCATGTCAAGCTATTGTGGGTAACCCTCCTATTGTCTAAGGGTTAAAGTCCCCGCAATTTTGAGGCACTAGGGTTGTTAGACTCTCCTAGTGAGTTCGGCCCTAGTACGGTTTTAGTCATGTCAGGATTAGTATAAATAGAGAGATAGACTCTCTATTTATCACACATCTCATACACACTCAAGTGTAGCGCATAGTTGAGGAAGAGAAAGAAACTGTGGCAAGAGGAAAGAGCTTACTGCTATCGGGAGATTGTCTTACTATTTTTGGGTTTCACTTTGGTGCTGATTCTATCTCAGAGGAATTTGCGGGGTTTTTTCGATTTATGGTTTCCTCGAGGAAAAACATTGTGTTCATTGTCTCTTGTGTTTGATTGATTTTCTTGTTGTTCTCTCAATTCAAAGATCCTAATGATATGCTAGCTTAATGTTGAAAAACTAACATAGTATCAGAGCTAACCTAAGAAGAAGACACTGTGCAGTTGCGGGAACTAGGGCTTCCTATTTTGTGGATCTCTCTCCACAGATTTTCAAAAAAAGTAGGGTGGAATAACTCTCCTCCCTAGGGTGCATCTTTCTGTTGAAGCAAAATCCAATTCTGAGGTTTTTCAGTTTTGGACCCAACACTGCTGCCGGAAATTAGGGCTTTTCATAGAAGTGGAATTTTTCAGTGAGCCCAGGCCTGGATTGATCTCCTCACCAAAATTGAAGTTAGGGATCAATTTCAAAGCATTTGGTTGGAAAAAACTCTAGAAAATAAAAACTCTAATCTGCTCCTGAACCAGTGCTATAGGATTTCAGCTTCAAATCCAGATCCGACATATTGACCTGGTAACATCTAAATATTTTGTATTTCCATTTGAGGTTCTCGATTAAGATGTCTCATCATACCAATATTGATGAAAATCTTAAGGGAGATTATAACTTCTGAGCCTAGAAGTATAGGATCTCCCTAGTCCTGGAAGAGAATGAGTTGGATTCCTACATCCATGAGGAGGTTCCAGTTCCAGAAGGAGATGAGGCCAAGGCCATACATAAGAAGAAGTTGGTTATGGAAAATAGGATTATTGCAAATTCCATCAAGGATCAACTCATTCCATAAGTGTCCTCCCTCAATACACCTAAAGCCATGTTTGATGCCCTAACCAAAATGTTTGAAGGGAAGAACATCAATTGGAAGATGACTCTAAAGAACCAGCTGAAGAATGTCAAGATCCAAAATGAGGAGACCATCCAGTCATACTTCACAAGGGTATCCCAAATAAAAGAACAACTAGAAGCTATAGATGAAGAAGTGGAGAATGCAGAAGTTGTGATGATAACATTAAATGGCCTCCCTAGGTCATGGGATTCTTTCATCCAAGGAATCTATGCTAGGAAGAAGTTGGTAAAGTTCAACAAACTGTGGGAAGAATGATCTCAAGAAGAAGCTCAGATAGTAGCTCAAGAAGAAAATACGGGAAATAAAGATCAATCTCTCATAGTACACTCAAAAAAAGGAACAAGGGAAAAGAATCATCAACAAGGTAAGAATTCTCATCAGAAAGGTTCATCTAAACTCAGATGTTATAAATGTGATGAAATAGGACACTTTGCTAGACACTATCACATGAATAAGAATGGATCCAAGAAGAATAATAACTCCAAAATAAAACATCATGGTCACACTGCTGAGGATGATGATCCTCCAAGGAAGAGAGTAAAGCAAGAAAGTCAAAGACTCTTCAAGCGAGGATGAATATGTTTTGATTTCCGCTCTCATGAGAACTGTCACTCATGGAAGCAAAGATTGGCTTATTGACAGTGGGGCTTCCAAACACATGAAAGGTTTCAAAGAATCCTTTGAGAAACTATCCAAACATAATTCACCCCATAAGGTGAAGCTAGGAGATGACTACCAATATCCAATAAAATGTAGTGGTGAATCCTCCTACAAGCTAGACTCTAAAAAGTCTATAAAATTGAAGGATGTTCTATTTGTACCAAGATTAAAGAAGAATATTCTATCCATATCGGCATTGGATGCAAAAGGCATGAGGCTTGCATTCATATATGGTCAAGTCATCATGTGGCCAAGAGGAAAGAATATTGATGATGCAATAGTGATTGGAGAACAAGAAGGAGGTTTATATAAGCTGAAGGGCCATTCAAAACAAGCTATGGCCCATGACACAGTAGAGACAAATGAACTATGGCATAGAAGGTTTGCACATGTGCATTATAGAGCACTACCACTTGCAAGCAAAGTTGTTGAAGGTATTCCAAAAATTCAAGCAAAACATGAAGGAGTCTGCAAAGGATGTGCGAAAGGGAAGAATACAAAGAAGACATTTCCAAGTAGCGAAAGCAAAGCAAAAGGAATCTTGGAAATCATCCACTCCAATGTATGCAGACCAATGTCATCAAGTTCAATAAGAGGGTATGTATACTATGCTTCTTTCATTGATGAATTTTCTAGGAAGACACAGATATACTTCATGAAGAACAAAGATGAAGTGTTCAGCAAGTTCAAGGAATTGAAAGCCTTGATCGAGAACCCCACAGAAAAGAAGATCAATACCTTTCGATTAGATAATGGCGGAGAATTCACATCAAATGAATTCAAAGAGCTATGTAAAGAATCAAGGATTAAGAGGGAGTTGTCCACTCCTTACAATCCACAATAGAATGGGGTTGTAGAAAGGAAGAATAGAACTATCATGGAAGTTGTAAGAGCAATGCTTCATGATCAAGATCTTCCTATGCACCTATGGGCAGAAGCAACTAGAACAATAGTGTATGTACAGAACCATACTCCACACAGAGTACTTGAGAATAAGACTCTTGAAGAAGTCTTCTCCGATAAGAGACCAAAAATCGGCCATCTCAGAATATTCGGTTGTCCAGTGTACATACACATACCAAAAGAGAAGAGAACAAAACTAGATCCTTCAGGAAAGAAGGGTATATTTGTGAGATACTCTGAAATCTCGAAGTCTTACAAAATATACTTCCCAGGATACAAGAAGATTGACATCAGTATGGATGTCACATTTGATGAAGACACAGCTTACAACAAATCTAGAAAGAGACCTGCTGAAGAACCTGAAGAATCTGAAGCTCCCAGAATTCATGATACAACCATGAATGAAGAAATTCAAGAAGAAGATCGAGAATTTGAAGAACCATAAAGACCTGAAGATCCATCTCAAGAGAAGAATCCTCGCAAGAGGAAACCTGCTTGGGTATAAGAAATTATCCAAGGTGCAGAAAGATATGGGGCTCCAGAAGAGAATCATAGAGAAAGAAAGAGAACTAGATCCTACTCCGGATATGTAGCCTTACTATGTGATTTTATCGATAAAGAACCTTCCAGTTATGAAGAAGTGGCAGAATGGAAAGAATGGAAGGATGCGATGATCGAAGAATATCAATCAATCATGAAAAACGATGTTTGGGATGTTGTCCCAAGACCAGAAGGGAATTTAGTTGTAAATTCCAAATGGATCTACAAGATCAAGCATGTTGCGGACGGTAGCATAGAGAAATATAAGGAAAGATTTGTGGCTCGTGGCTTTTCACAGAAGGAAGGAATAGATTATGAAGAAACCTTTGCTCCTGTATCTAAATACACTTCCATTAGATCGGTACTTGCTTTGACTGCAATAATGAAATGGAAGATACACCAAATGTATGTCAAGACTGCTTTCTTGAATGGTGTAGTAGAAGAAGAAGTGTATGTAGAACAACCACTCGGTTTTGAGACACATGACAGGGAGTCTCGTGTGTGGAGAATGAAGAAAGCCCTGTACGGTTTGAAACAGGCACCCAGGACATGGTACGGCATAATTGACAACTTTCTATCCAGTTTGGGCTTTACCAAGAGTAAAGCAGATTCCAACCTTTAGTACAAGGTTGAAGATGGAAACCCAGTGATGCTTCTACTGTATGTAGATGATATGTTTGTAACAGGTATGGATGGGCTGATTTTTGATACGAAGAGAAATCTTGCTACTGAGTTCGAAATGAAGTACTTGGGTATGATGCATTATTTTGTAGGTGTGGAGGTGTGGCAGAATGCAGATGGAATCTCCCTCGGACAAGGGAAGTATGTAGTAGAGATCCTGAAGAGGTTCGGGATGATAGACTGCAAGGCTATGGCCATACCTATGGCATCGAACCTGAAGCTATTGAGTGATTCTTCATCAGAGACGGTTGATGCTATGATGTATCGTTAGATGATTGGGTCCTTGATGTATCTGATGAACACAAGACCAAATATTTGCTTTGATGTGAACACCTTGAGCTAGTTCTTGACAGATCCAAGAAATGTTCACTTGATTGCTGCAAAGCATATTCTGAGATACCTGAGGGGTACAATTGATTATGGGATCAAGTATGATGTGAATTAGAATATTAACCTAGAGGGTTATGTTGATTCAGATTGGGAAGGTAGTGCTATCAATAGGAAGAGCACTTCACGGTGTTGCTTCAATATGGGATCAGGTGTGATCTCTTGGTTTAGCAAGAAGCAATCCTATGTGGCACTGAGTACAGCTGAAGCAGAGTATGTCACAGCTTGTTCAGCTAGTTGTGAGGCAGTATGGCTGCGGAAGCTGCTGTCTAATTTATTTGATCTCCATATGGATGCTACTTGTATACATTGTGACAACCAGAGTTGTGTGAAGTTGTCAGAGAATCCAGTGTTCCATAATAAGTCGAAGCATATCGAGTTCAAGTATCACTATATCAGGGATATGGCGCAGAGAGAAGCAATGAAGCTCCAGTAATGTTACGATGGAGGAATAGATAGATGCTGTATTGACAAAGCCATTAGCTTGGGTGAAGTTTGAGTACTTCAAGGAGAAGCTTGGTGTTCTCTAGATCAAGGTTTCCTCCAAGGGAAAGTGATGAGTCCCATAGCCATTCTAACATGGTGAGAGGATTGGTTCCTTCCATGGTCAGATGTAAGGGCTGAGCCATTCTATCATGGTGAGAGGATTGGTTCCTTCCATGTCATATATGAGTGTTGAATGCCATTCTGGGAATGAAGGTACCTGGTCAGTTACCAGGAACACTCAGTCTGGGACTGAGAGAGCCATTTTGACAAGTACGTCAGATGTAAGGGCTGAACCATTCTGTCATGGATAAAGGATTAAGTTCCTCCCATGTTAGATGTGAGTGTTGGACATTCTATCGAGTAGGACAGGTGTAAGGGAAACTTCCATTCTGGGAATGGAGGCACCTGGTCAGTTACCAGGTATCTCATTCTGGGATTGGGCACCATTTTGGTGAGGGTGTAGGATTTGGTTCCTACTAGGTCAGATGTGAGTGCATGCCCTTCTGAACATGCATGTTGGATTGGTTCCTCACATGTGTCAAATGTAAGTGTAGGGCCCTTCTGGAAATGCATATGGATTGGTTCCTCACATGTTCCAGATGTAAGTGTAGAGCCTTTCCGAGCATGCATGTTGGATTGGTTCCTCACATGTGCCAGATGTAAGTGCAGAGCCTTTTTGAACATGCATGTTGGATTGGTTCCTCGCATGTGTCAAATGTGAGTGCTGGGCCTTTCTGAGAGGGTTGTGGGACTGGTTCCCACATGGTCAGATGTGAGTGCTGGGTGTTCCTTTCTGATATGATTATAGGTTAGTTCCTACATGATCAGATGTAAGTGTTGGGTGAATACCTATATGATGGCTAGGCCTACATCTAGTATGAAAAAGGGATGGCTCTGTAGAACTTCCTATGATGAGAAGAATCATGAGATAGCACCCGTGAATATTCAATATTGATGATCCAGTAGAGATGATCCAAATCAAGGGAAGATCCAGATCCAGAGATGATGCTCTAGAGATGATCCAGATTGAGGGATGATCCAGATCCAGGAATGATGCTACAAATGATCCAGATCGAGTGATGATCCAGATCCAGTGATGATGATACAGATCGAGTGATGATCGAGATCCAGAGACGAAGATGACTTGAAGGCAAAGAAGACTTGAAGACAAAGATGACTTGAAGACAAAGAAGAATTGAAGAAGAAGATGACTTGAAGATGCAGAGGACAAGAAGACCCAGAGAATAAGACTAGTGATTAAAATTGTGTCGAGAGAATACCTTCCTAGTTAAGAGGGAGTGTTAATGTAATTGTAACTTCGAAATGTATTCACTTGTATTTCTCATCTATTGTAACCCGATGTTTATTCTGGGATTTTCTTGTGTCATGTCATGCCCCAATGTTCCGATCGGGAGAATCAATAATGTAAACAAGTCATGTCAAGCTATTATGGGTAACCCTTCTATTGTCTAAGGGTTAAAGTCCCTACAGTTTCGGGGCACTAGGGTTATTAGACTCTCTTAGTGAGGTTAGCCCTAGTAGGATTTTAGTCATGTTAGGATTAGTATAAATAGAGAGCTAGACTCTCTATTTAGAACACATCTCATACACACTCAAGTGTAGTGCGTAGTTGAGGAAGAGAAAGACACTGGGGTAAGAGGAAAGAGCTTACTACTTTCGGGATATTGTCTTTGCTATTTTTGGGTTTCACTTTGGTGCTAATTCTATCTTAGAGGAAGTTGCAGGGTTTTCTCCATTTATGGTTTCCCCAAGGAAAAACACCGTGTTCATTGTCTCTTGTGTTTGATTGATGTGCTTTTTGTTCTCTCAGTTCAAAGATCCTAGTGATATGCTAGCTTAATGTTGAAAAACTAACACTTGTTTGACTAGATGCACCCATGCATTGTATTTGAGTGTACTTTTCTCTTTTGGACCATTAAATGTTTCCTAGAAGCACTCCCACTCACTTTTTCACTCCATCACGCCTAGCTTACCCTCATTTATGTCGTAGCATGCTTCACACATGCTTCACATGTCCATTCGTGTCTTTTTGAGGTTGTTTGGGAGCTCATTGGTCAATGTAGGGGGGTTTGAGGTCCAATCTAAGCCTACCATTGTATGCCACCAATTTTCATCCTAAGGCTAATTATTTTCTCCAATTGTATTATAAACATGTTCTAGACATATTTACAAGTTGTATAGTAATATAAAATTCAGATATTGGAACCATCTCTATGTGCTAATTGTTCTCGTATACATTGCTTTCTGCATAATATGTAAAACTCTTTAGTTGTGAGCATTCTCTTAGCTCCTAGATCTTACTGTGCATTAGATTTTCACAAGAAGTGTGAAGAATTTACTAAATAAATGGTGTTGGGTCACATGACCATGATGATGGGTCACATGAAAATTATGGTGGGTCACATGACCATGGTGATAAGAAGGAAGTTTATAACAGTGTTTATCAACAATGTCTGTAAGAAATGTGAAGAAATTCCTAAAATAGTGGTGTTGGGTCCACATGACCATGTGGTTCGAGTGACATAACCCATGTTGGAGAAGTCCCTAGAGGGCCTCTATGGTTGGTTCAAAGAATATTTGGATTAAGTGTGAAAGATATTCGAAAATCATGATGATGGGTCCACATAACCCAAAAAGTAGTCATGTTGGGTCCACATGACCTGAAGGATTGATCCATATGACCATGAGAAGTATCCCCCAATGTAATAAGTGTTTTTCCATAAGGAAATGTTGAAATAAAAGATGAATAAACCCATAAAGAATGGTGTTTGGTCCACTTTCCCATGAGTTTAGGGTTAGATGACGCATGGTGTAGAAGGCCCTAAAGAGTCCCCAAATTTGGTCTAAATCAAGTTAGCGTGAAGCTTTAAGTACCCCTAAAATAATAATTCTTGGTGCACATGACCCCGCAAGTTGTGGTACTTTGGCCCATTAGGCCACATGAAGTGGTCAAGATCCCTGCAAGAAAGATTGGAGTATACACCAATATGATGGTTTGGTAAAGCCCTAGGCCCCCCTTTAGAGAAGATACATATTGATATTCAAGTTTTGGAATGAAGTGTCATGATGGGTCCTTGAGGTGGGGTACCAACCCTTGAGACCCCCTTAAAATATGAAGATCCAAAAAATAAGGATGAGTTTAAGGAGACAATAAAAGAAGATACTAGATCATGATGAAGTGTATAAATAGAATGCCAAAAATTATATTTCATCATCAGTCAAGTCTCTCTTTCTATTGCGCATAATTGGAGAAAAAGTGCAAAACTTTTTGGAGGAGCAATTTCTAGGCATCTTTGATGATTGAGGAGAGCCACAAAAATGGAATAACATTCTCATATGGTATCAAAATTACAAAATTATTGGCTCATTGGAAATATGGCGAAGAGGGCCATGTGATAAGTATATATAGAGAGATTATTTTGGTTTCTATATTGTTTCATAATATTTTCATCTTGGCAAAGGTATGGTTCATGCTTGTGGGTTTCTCTTGTGATGGTACATGTCTTTTATGGATAGAGATCATCTTTGATCTTGGTATGTGAGAATATCTCTTAGTATATACCTTTCATGTCATTATATATGTTATGGGGTATATGATGAGGGTCATCTTGGAATAGATCTAGTATGGTTCTTCTACATGGGTATCTCTTGTAATGGCCATGCCTCTTATGGACTAGGGTCCATCTTGTTTAATTGAAAATGTATGAAGTTTGTACATGTTATTTTGCTGATCTCTTGGAATAATTGATGGTGTTATTGGAATAAATGGTGGTGCACAATTTATGATGATCATGGCATAGATCTTGGTTATTTGTTTGTATAGATCATGGTGATTATCTGGACATATTGTATGATGGTATTGACATATATCATAGTGATTATCTTGGCATAGTCCATGGTTATGTTGTGGCATATGGATCATCTCTTGGAATGTTCAATGTTTTGGAAATGTATATGATGTAAAAGTTGAGGATCCAAATGAAATCATTGAATGATTGTTTTTGGATATATGCTTGAGGCATGTACAGGTTGATATAGTGTCGCATATATTAAGACTTTGTGAAATTGATAGTGGAATTGTGAAAAAGGTAGTGATTATGGAATTCAGATAGAGATACTGTGATTGGGGCATTATGATAGAGATAGTGATTATAACAGGTTGTTAGAAGTAGTGATATAGTAATACAAGATAAAAAAGGTAGTGATATAGGAACATGCAGAGTAATACAGGATCATCGACAGTGATATAGATGCAGGGACAAAGATATAGGTACAAATTTTCAATGGCAATGATACAGTGATAATTACATATTGTTTCTTCTATTCATATCAGGGTGGTAGGATGGTGCAAGGATAGGAGATTATACTCTCCTTTCAGTTGGAGCCTGAGAATTGTGAGTTTATGTACAATGAATAGTGGAATATTATACAAATTGAGCTTGACATATGGTATACCTTGGATCACATTGTTCATCTCTGGAGTGCCCAAGTCTAATTCCTTTGGGATAAGTTGAAAATTTTGAGGCCTCTTCAGTAGAGATAGCTCGCTCATTCTATCCTCAGATGGGTCAACTTCTGCAACCATCACTTTTGGTCTACTTACCACAAATCACACCTCTTTAATACATGTACATAACGTTTGCAACAGGTTGGTGACTTCAGTAAAAAATTCAATATTTTGATTTTCAAAAATTTTCCTTGTCTCCTCTACGATTTCTTGCATCCTTTCCATGAAGAGTGTGTAATCATCATCCTTGAGACCCCATTATCTCCTAAATAAAATTTTCAATAAGTTCACTCAAAACAATTTATGTTTTAATCATTGATGAAGGTTCCAGGCCATATTACGAAAGATATTTGGATGAATAACAAGGTTGGGATATCTGATGTTCTGCTTTTTAAGAAAATTTGAAAGTTTTACCTTTTGGTGGCTTGGGCAAGTTTTTCAACACCTCAGTAGCCACTCAAAAGCTCACCTTTTGGAAGCTAACATTTTTAACGCAGGACCTTGTTAACCATCAAAATCCTGCTGAATGCATTTTTTTATGAAATTTTGGGAAAAGGACTTTCGATGGCTTAGGGGAGCTTTCCAACATATCATTAGCCACCTAAAATCCTTGGTTTTGGTAGCTTAGTGGGTTATTGATGGAGGGCATTAACCACCGAAAGCAAGTGAAATGCGTCGGGGAAAAATCCCGCTCAAAAAACTCAAAACATAGGTTTTTGTGGCTAAACGTGGTTTCAAAATGGTCTCTAAGCCACTGAAAGCAGACTTTTGGTAGCTAAGACCGAAATTTTAGGATGCTCTAAGCCACCAAAAAGGGGCGTTTTACTATGAAAAGGCATCATTTTAAAATGGTGGTTATGAGCGACTAGAGAATCATTTTACAAAATTCTCATAGGTTTGTGTTCCTAACATGTTAGAGAACAATAAAATCTCTCAGTTTTACTACAAGTATTTCATATTGGGAGAATCGAATCCATCTCTGAGCCCTAATTTTTGGATCTCATAATTTCCCTGTTTTACACATGTGTTTGAAATACAGGTCTTGAGAAGATTAAAACGAATTTCCAAAACATGAGAGAGGTTTTTTCTCACAAAAAACCAATGTACAAAACCCTCTTTCAGTTTATACACATGTATCACATATTTGAAGTACCAAATCCATCTCTGATCCCCATTTTTTCAGTAGTTTGGCAAAAAATTTAGGGAAAAAGTTGCCCTAATAGGGAAAATGACAGCAGAACAAGAAAATTTTCCTTCACCTACACCAAAGGAGCAAGATGAACCAGTAGAGAAGGCTTCATCTAAAAATACCAAGACTCAAAACATAAATTATTTGTTGAGGCAAGTATATGATATGGAAGTTTTGGTCAGAGAGTTAAAGAGGAATAATGCCACATTGACCAGTAGGAACAAGCTGCTGCATAAATTTTACCTAGAGCAGAGAGAAAGGTATATTTTCCTAAATAGACTAAATAAAAGATACTTGAAGGATAACAAAAGATTGTATAGGATGATTAGTCTTCATAAACAGCAAATGAAGGAGGCCAAGCTAAGCCCTAGCAGCCACCTCATGTTGGAAACCCTAGCTGAAGCTGCAGTTATCCTTCAGCCTCCAAAAGCAAGACATGATTCCATTAACCCTCCTGGCATAGATCCTACTAAACAATAAAGATAAACAGACATACTCAAAAGCACAATTTTGGAGGCATCCTAAGAATTTTTTAAGAACAAGGCTTTTGGTGGCTTAAGCAGATGCTGAGGCAGTTCATTAGCCACTGAAATCCCCGCTTTCGGCAACTAAGGGTTTCGATATTTTGGCCTCTTAAACACCGAAAGGAGACAGAGGCATAATATTAAATTTTGACACGTAATACCAGTATTAGGCGAGCATGGATGGCTCAGGGACAAAGTATAAAGATGAAGGACGTTGAAGAAAAAAGCAGGGAAGGTATGCTTCAGTTTTTCTATGACATATGAGTAGAAAAGGTCACCAATACTTAATTCTCAGAGTGAAACAGTGACTTAACCAGCAGAGGAATAGTGGCAGTGATTTCTAGTACTTACTTCAATTATCAGAAGGTTCAAATAGTGAATGAATTCTATAGATAGTTAACTAGTAGTTAATTAGGGTTTCATGACCTAATTATGCAAAAACATTTTTTATTTTTATTTTTATTAAATCATATCCAAGTTCTCAGGATCTGAATATTTTTGTAAAGGCTATAAATCCTAAGACTTATTTGATTGAAAGGGTTTGACTTCGGGGACTTGTAGACAAATACTATTTTCAAACTTGTCATTTTACTCATAACCTAATATAAGCTATTTTGTTATCATATGTTCAGCTTCCATTTTTTTCTATTCTGTGTCTATGCTTGAATGTGTTATTCAGGTTTGATTTAGTTTAATTAATGTCTAATAGCTATCACCCTATTAGAATATTTATGTGATTTGAATTATAAATTCTTTCCTTATCATGATTAGCCATTTATATATATATCTATTTTATGTATGGATCTGGTAGCATGATAAGTTCTCCATCTATGCACCATATTGTTAACCTATGAACAGTGGTAATTAGAAGCCTTATCCTTGATTGAGTTTCATGCATGTCTTGAGAGTGTGATGTTTATAGGCCACCTGACTTAATCCACTTAGAAAACCCTAAAAACATTTAAGTTACCAGGAACCCTTGAGCTGCAACCTAGAGGAGTTTCCTGGAGTGGTAACAAATTAGCGTCGTTACTGGGGAGAGGAGACTGAAGCTCAGCTTCCCTAGGAGATGACATAGATCCATGCTTTGATGATAGAGAAAGCTTGGACACCATTCTAGTTGTAATCATCTATCTGGAGACTTCATTTAAATAAGGTGGCTTCAAGAAGACCAGGTACCAAAGCGAACCCTCAAGGGCCACCAGCAACACCGATTTCAGATCCAAAAGAGATTCTGAGAAGAGCTAGGGCTTCACTAAGGTATACCAGCAGTGCTACAAAGGAAGCTACATCAGGTATTTCAAGAGATATTTCTACTATTAGTTATTCTACTGAAACATTCAAATCTCAAGAATTTTAAATACATCAGAAAATTTTAGGGTTGAGGAATATTCAAGCACTGTTGCTTGTGAATATCTCATCCCTGGTGACTCCATGAAGGATGAAGTCAGTAGCGTCTCCAAAATATTAAGATGTCAAAAGCATTTGTTGCTCTATTGGCTCAGAGGTTTGCACCTCTTGACTTCTCTTTAGTTCTTGGTTTCCCACATCCAGTACCTGATATGTATGAATGGGGAGATTTTCTACCTGTCTTCAAAGTGGAGGAAGAAGACAATCCTACAGAACACCTCCTCAATTTTCATGAATCCATGGATCTATTATATCAGCAGCATGAATATGTTTGTATGAAGATGTTCATGTATTCATTATATGGTAATGCATGTCAGTGGTATTTTTCTTTACCTCCTTCCAGTATTTCATCATTGAAGGATTTTCACAAAGCATTCACTGAGCATTGTAAAAGGTACTATTCATATGAGTTTGCATTTGATAATTGTTGTGAAGAATATAAGTTTCATTCTGAGGATGAAAAGGTAAATAGAGAAGAAGATTTTAAGTTTTGTGAGGATTTTTCCACTTCTGTAATTTATTTTAGTTCTACTTTTCGACAAAGAGATGATCAGAGACATATGCATGCTGTGGTTAATGGTAGCTATGAAGAGTATGCTGCAATAGGGAACACTTCTCATTGTGATCAAGATATTAATGATATTTACAATGTTAACCATAATATAGATGCTTTTGACCTTGTACCAAATGCATCTGCTGAATTAGGGTGTAAAAAGGATCAGTTTGTCCCCTTTGGAAACTCGAAAGATAATGAACAGAATGAAGGAATAGCATGTAACAAATTTGGTTCTGCAGCAAATACTAAAGGCAGCCCTTAGGTTTCTGATTTGCAAACAAAGGAAGAATGCAACAGATATGAAGAGTAAGATGATGATCTGAAAAGTCCAGTACAATAGGGCATAACTCATCCTTCCTAGTTATAGGTTGAACAATCTACAGTTAACATAGAGATCACTGAAAGTAGCCAACAACAACATTTCATTAAGATGGAACATCAGCATAAAAAGGTATTTCTTGTTGTATTTTATGACCCTATTGCTGACTATCTGGAACTTATGAGCAACATAGATATCAAAATATTTTTGTCAGATGATAGCTGGTTCTGTCATCCTTGGAAACTACATTGCTGCATGTTAGGGTTTCATTTATTTTTTGGTTCAAGATCAAGGATAAGTTCAAAAGATCAGCTTCTAACCTGGCTTTATTGGAAGCATGATGTCATGTGATAAGAAGACTCTACTGATTAGAATTAGGAGTAGGAGTAGGAGTAGACAGGAAAATAAGCTCTTAATATGAGCAGCTAGGTCATTTTTAGTTGTTTTCGTGAATAAGCAAAGTGGGCTACAAGAAGATTGTGGGGGATCAGTTATAAAAGACAAATGACTCCATGCCCAATGGAAAAATAGAAGATAGCTTTAATTATTCTTTTTCAAGAAAGGCATTTTGGTTTGGGATTCTTGGGACCTCACAGGGAGGTTCCCATCCCTGAGTAGGAGCCAGATGTTATCTCCTAAATAAAATTTTCAATAAGTTCACTTAGAACAATTTATTTTTTGATCAGTGATGAAGGTTCCAAGCCATATTATGAAAGATATTGGGATGAATAACAAGGTTGGGATATCTGATGTTCCATTTTTTAAGAAAATATGAAAGTTCTAGCTTTCAGTGGCTTAGGCAATTTTTTCAACAACTCATTAGCCACTGAAAAGCTCACCTTTCGACAGCTAAGAGTTTTAACACAGGACCATGTTAACCACCCCAAGCCTGTTGATCGCAATTTTTTATGAAATTTTGGGAAAAGGACTTTTGGTGGCTTAGGTAGACTTTCCAACAGCTCATTAGCCACTGAAAAGCCTTGGTTTTGGTAGCTTAGTAGGTGATTGAAGGAGGGCACTAACCACCAAAAGCAAGTGAAATGCAAAGGGGAAAAAGCCTGCTCAAAAAAATAAAAACACAGGTTTCCCTAGCTAAGCATGGTTTCAAAATGGTCTCTAAGCCACCGAAAGCAGACTTTCGGCAGCTAATACCAAAATTTCAGGACGCTCTAAGCCACCGAAAGGGGCGTTTTACTATGAAAAGGCACCATTTTAAAATGGTAATTATGAGATATTGGAGAATCATTTTGCAAAACTATCGAATGTTTTTTTTCCCAACAAGTTAGAGAACAATAACCTCTCTCAATTTTCCTACAGGTATTGCATATTGGGATAATTGAATCCATCTCTGAGCCCTAATTTTGGATCTCAGAATTTCCCTATTTTACACATGTTTTTGAAATACAAGTCTTGAGAAGATGAAAATGAATTTCCAAAAATTGAGAAAGTTTTTTTCTCACAAAAAACCAATGTACAAAAACCTCTTTCATTTTATACATAGGTGTCACATATTTGAAGGACCAAATCCATCTCTCAACCCCATTTTTAAAGCAGTTTGGCCAAATTTTTAGGGCAAAAGTTGACCTAACAGGGAAGGTGACAGCAAAACAAGAAAATTTTCCTTCACCTACACCAAAGGAGCAAGATGAACTAGTAGAGAAACCTTCCTCTAGAAATCCCAAGACTCAAAATATAAATCAGTTGCTGAGGCAAGTATATGAGATGGAAGTTTTGGTCAAAGAGGTAAAGAGGAATAATGCCACATTGACCAGTAGGAACAAGCTACTGCATAAATATTTCCTAGAGAAGAGATAAAGGTATATTTTCCTGAAGAGACTAAATAAAAGATACCTAAAGGATAAAACAAGATTGTATAGGATGATTAGTATTCAGAAACTCCAGATGAAGGAGGCCAAGCTAAACCCTAGCACCCACCGCACATTGGAAACCCAAGCTGAAGCTGTAGTTAGCCTTCAGCCTCCAGAAGCAAGCCAAGATGATGTTAACCCTCCTAGAATAGAGAGTACTGAAGAAGAAATATAAGCTGACAAATTGGAAAGAACAATTTTGTGTGGAAATTGAACCCAGGTGTTAGAACAATTACACTCACAAAAGTTGCCAATTACACATGCAAATTACACACAAAGGAGACTGAATATGGAGCAGAACACTAATCTGTATTGAATAAGTGTACAATAGCCAACCCTATGAATTCATAGGATACCAAAATAAATAATTACATGAGATATTCAAATGCATAAGGATGCCATTCGAATTTGGTCAAAAGCAGGCTTACTAAATTTAAGAAAATCCCCCATAGGTGCATAAAGCAGTTTCCAAATCTATCTAGGAGCTCACGAATTGGAAAAATAAATTAGGCAAGATAATAGATGGTGGAAGGACAACTCATACATTCTTTTCATAGGATAAAAGAGTGGAGGATGATGAGGAAAAAAACCAAGTTAACTTCACCTAGTCAAACTTTCCCAATTGCCTTAAAACTCAGAAAAAGCAGGCAATAAAGCAGAAAAAGCAGACATGTGCTAGAAAGGCCAGGAATAAAACAGATTTGATTCCAAGTGGTTTCCCAAGTGCTCCATGACTCAAATTTAGCAATTTGGACCACTTTGGATGTGTGGAGGACAACTTGCATAAGGTGGAATATGGAAACTAGGCAAATAAGACAAAAATTGGATTAATTAATGTCTAAGGTAGCTAACTATGGGTTGATTATTCTAACACTCCCCCTTAAGCTTGAATTATGAGTAAAATATCAGAAAATTATAGGGCCTAGCAACAAGGCTTAGTCACCCTTTACATACTGCATGTCCATTTAACCAAGGAAAGAGGCAAAAACCCAGTGGGAAAAATCCTCCCTTAAACATGGACAGTAAAACAAAATTTGAAAATATTGTCATCACTCATGCTTCATAGCATGATCAGCAATCCTCGGCAGTGATTTGAGATTGCTGAATGTCTTCTCACAAAAAAATTTGGTGAAGATATCTGCTACTTCTTCTGAAGATGAACAGAAGAGTAGGTGAATGGTGCCATCATGCACAAGCTGTCTGATGTAGTGCATATGGATCTCAATGTGTTTGGTTCTCTGTCTCTGAACTATCATTGTAGATTCAAAAGGTATTGTAATTATCAAAATAGATAGTAGTTGAGTATTCTTATTCGAATCCATACTCACCAAGTAACCCCTGCAACCATAAACATTGAGTTGCTGCATTTACAACTCCTCTGTACTATGCTTCTGGAGATGAGAGTGCAATGGCACTCTGTTTCTTGCTTGACCAGCTGATTGGCCCTTCAGCAAGCATGAACACATATCTTGATGTTGACTTTCAATCTATGTTGTCACCTACCCAATCACTGTCAGTAAACCCAATCAAATCAAGATCAGATTTAGCTTTATAGAAGATCCCATGAGTCCTTGTTTCTTGAACAAAGTTAAGGATCCTTTTGGCTGCTCTCCAATGGATCTCATGAGGCTGATCCATGTATATTGAAGCCACACTTACTTCATAAGAAATATTAGGTCGAGTATGTGTAAGATATAGCAAACATCCAATCAATTGCCTATACAGTGTATTGTTTACCATAGGTGAAGAATTAGCTTCTTCAAGCTTAACTCCAGAAAGGAAGGGAGTCTTGCTTGGCTTGCAATCCTTCATGTTGAATTTGTTCAGAAAATCCAAGGCATACTTGGAATGATTTAATTTGATCCCATCTTTTTTTTGAGCAATCTCGAGCCCCAAGAATTGGCTCAATAAGCCCAAATCAGTCATTGAGAAGGCATGGTTCATTGCATCCTTCAAGGAAGCAATTTCATCCTTTGAGCTTCTTGTAATGAGAAGGTCATCAACATACAAAAAAATGATAATTAATTAACCATGAATAAGATTCAAATAGACATTTGTATCTAACTTTCATCAAACAAAATTCAGTGATAGCAGAAAGCTATCAATCTTGTCATACCAAGCCCTAGGGGCTTGCTTAAGCCCATACAATGACTTCCTTAGCCTGCACACAAGAGATGGATTAGTAGAAAATCCTTGAGGCTGCTGCATGTAAATCTCTTCAGTGAGATCTCCATTCAGGAAAGCAAACTTCACATCCATGTGAGGTACCTCCCACTGCTTTGAAGCTGCAATGGCTAAGGCTAGCCTGATGGAGTCCATCTTTGCCATTGATGAAAAGGTCTCATTGTAGTCTATGTCATGTAATTGTTTGTTTTTTATGCGACTGAATATGAATGATTGATTCTAAAACCCTCACCTGGATATTTGGTTAACACTATGATAGAGATAAAATAAGTGTGCAAGTCCTTCTCTTTATGGTGGAAACTTCGTTCCTGTAGCCCTCCCTCAATCATCTCAGGTGAGACTACATCTGCTTCGTAATTGTTGCTGGGTAGGGTAAAACCTATATCGGGAGGTGTTTAGGGAGTCACATAAAAGAAGGGTGTTGAAAAAGTGTGAACCCCTATCGACATATCTATATAAACAAATGGTTTCACTATCTATCACTGGAGAAAGATACTGATGCGCTAGATAAGATCTCAAGTCTTTTAAATCGACGAGGAAAAGGTCGGTAGGACTCTGTTATTATCTCCTTGCACAAGAATAAAAATGGAAGGTGATTACGATGTGGAATCAGTTATTTTTTATCTAGGCTTGGATGTCAACATTTTGACAAAGAATACATGGAAGAATATGGGAAAAACATAGCTAGTTTGGTCCCCTGTACAACTATGACTAGAAAATTAGGCTAGAGTGTCACCAATAGGGTGAGTATCGTGCTTATTGGTGGAAGTGGAAGGGATAAATACATATGCATATTTTGATATTATCTAAGTCATCGACGAAGGAAGCTCATATCTAGCACTACTGGGTATTGGGTGGGATAATGAAAAACTGACAGTGATCAACTTCAAGAAGCGATTGATGAATTTTGAGAACCATGACATAAGAGTCATAGCCCCATTGGATCCGAGCAAAGGTAGAAGATATGTCAAACCAATAAAGGAGGAATTCATCAGGCGATGGGACCATGCATATAATATTTCATAAGACTACATCCATCCCACTACTAATGGGGAGTTGGGTTTGCGAAGCTCCAGCTCCGCATCATCGAATTCTAACGATGTGTTGGAAAATTGGCAGAATCAACTACATGAAGTATCCATCCGGAAGTGTGGATGGGTCACTCAGCCATTGCGTTGGGTCTCAATGAAGGTTGTTGAAATACCAGCATATGAAGGATTACCCAACATGTCTAAGTTCATTAATGAATTTGAAGAGAAAGGTATTGACACCTCAATGATCATTGGCATTGGAAGAAGTGCTGAAGGCTACTCCAGCATGATGGTGGGTGACACATAAGAAATCAAACGATGGGTG
Source organism: Pseudotsuga menziesii (assembly GCA_001517045.1). NCBI lineage: Eukaryota > Viridiplantae > Streptophyta > Pinopsida > Pinales > Pinaceae > Pseudotsuga > Pseudotsuga menziesii. The sequence continues at coordinate 566,504 of LPNX010406563.1, forward strand.
GCCAATGTGTCATAAGTTGATGGAAGTAATCTTTGGAGAAAAAGAGTGGTATAAATTCAAGAAGCATGATGTACAGAATAGTCCCTACAATCATTTGGTTGCATGTCAGATCACATGGGTATCACAACCAACGAATGAGTGGGTACATGATTTTGTACATACGCTGGATGAAATTCTACGATAGTGGTATGTATTAGTAGAGCTCTGAAGTGATATTACGACATGGGAGGACTTAAAAATATACTTTAGTCACACTTTCAAATTTTTGGATACAGGTCCAGTGATTGATAGCGCACTTCAACCCATCCAAGATGTTTTCTTGCAAATAGTCCAGTCGCATTTCTCAAGGAATCACATGAGATACCAATGATGCAGTCGATGATGGAGTGTTACAATGTAACAGGAGGACCTGACGATGGGGATTCCCTAAGAAATATCAATATTCTAGAATCTAAATAAAGTCGATATATTGCAGCAATAGAGATGTCAATAGAAAAATTTCACTCGCCGCTGAAGATTCAGAAGGTCAACATTGGGACAGAGGAGGAACCGAAGTTCACCAATATTGGATATTATTGGGATGAAGCTACTGTGGTGAAGATTATTGATTTGTTGCATGAGTTCCCATACTTTTTTTCTACCAAGTTCTTTGAAATGAAAGGGATTCTAGGGGACTTAGGAGAAATAAAGTCCCACTCAAAACAGATGCGAAGCCAGTGAAGCAGTGTCTATATCGATTGAACCTATGATACAAGGAGAAAGTGAAGGATGAACTTGGTAGAATGTTGGATTCCATATTAAATTAACCATATGAATATTTAGAATGGATCAGTCTAATGGTCATTCAAGATAAGAATATAGGTGAATTTTTTATTTGTGTCGATCTCAAGAAGCTAAATGACTCATGTCTTCATGATCTATGGCCTACTCCATTTATTGACGAGGTGTTGGAAGGTGTCGATGGTAAATAGGTCTATTCATTCACGAATGGGTTCTTAGGTTATTACTAGATCAATATTATGAAGTAATATCAACATAAGATGAATTTTTTGATGGAATGGGTGATTCTTTCAGTACATGGTGATAATGTGATTCCATTCGGTCTCAATAACGCACCTACGAGATTATCAAGAATCGTAGTCACTGCATTTAAGGATTTCATTCCGAAATTTTTGGCGGTATACATGGATGATTGGAATATTTATGGAATGGATAAAGACCACATTGCAAACCTCCAACTGATGTTGGAAAGATGTTGACAACACCAGATCACACTGAATCTGTGGAAGGGTATCTTTTGTGCACCATTTGGGATTTTTTTGGGGCACATCATTTTCAAGGAAGGGATGTTGGTAGATCCCACTAATATTGAGCTCATTGTTAATATGCCCCCACCGACGAATGTGAAAAATATTGGAGAAAATTTGGGACATATGGGATATTATCGGAAGTTTATACGAGGATACACAACAATCACAACACCGATGGAGAAGCTACTGAAGAAAGATGCACAATTTGAATGGAGTCAGAAGTGTTAAGGGAGTCTTGACAGTATTAAAAATAATACGGTCACAACACCAATATTGGCCTTTCCATACTGGACAAAAGAGTTTCATGTCCATGTTGATGCATCATCAGTCAGATTGGGAGTGGTTTTGGCACAACCTCATGAGGGAGATATAGACCATTTGATTTCTTTTGCAAGAAGGAAGTTGTCATCTACAGAATGGAACTACACCATGATAGAACGTGAAGGATTAGAGATGGTGTATCGGATGAAAAAATTCTATCATTATTTATTGGGAGGACACTTTAAGATGTGCATTGATCATTCTGCATTAAAATACTTGGCCAACAAGCCTGTGTTGGGGAGGAAGATATGTCGATGGCTACTACTATTCCAAGATTTTGATTTCAAAATCACGATGAAGTTGGGTCACGTGAATGCATGACCTAATCATTTGTCATAGATTGAGACAGGAGAAGAACCAACCAACACCGATCATGGATTAACTAATGCACATTTATTTAAGCTTGGAATGGTTGATGACCATTATGAGCACATTATTAAATTTATGTCGATGGGGAAATCCCCAAATGATTTCACCACGAGTCAGCAGAAGCAATTGGTTGTTCGAGCTGCGCATTTTCAGCTAATTACTGAATAGCTCTATAAGATGGGTCCAGATGATATTTTACATCAATATGTCTTAACACATGAGCATGAAAGGATATTGGTTGAAGCACATGATGGAGTTACATGAGGGCACTATGGATATTGCACAACTTCTAGAAAGATCATTCAAGCTGTAATTTGGTGTCCAACTTTACATAGTGATGCTGTGGGAATCCATCATGCTGGGATGAGATATCGTTAGTACCTTAGGTAACGCTTTAGCCATTTGATAAGTGGGAAATGGATTTTGTGGGAGCCATCAATCCACCAGGAAAATTGATGAGTGCACAATATATCATCATGGAGATAGATTATCTCACTAGATGGGAGGAAGGAGCACCAGTGAAATATTGCATAGTTGCAACTGCAGTGAGCTTTCTATTCGATAATGTCATCACTTGGTTTAGCTATCCGAAGATGTTAATGATTGATTAGGGGATTCACTTTATCAATCGTACTGTCAGTGTAAAGAAATAGGAGTTCAAGATTGAGGACAAGAAGAGCACTCCCTATCATCGAAAACCTAATGGAATGGTGGAGGCATTCAAAAAGGTATTGGAGCATCCACTCACCAAGGTCTATAATGAAAGCGGCAGTGATTAGGATTTGAATATTCCTGCAATCTTATGGGCCTATTGAACCACATGTAAACATTTTATAGGGTAGATGCCATTCAACTTGGTATATGGTTAAGAAGAAATTATGTCGATGGAGTATATTATTCAAAGTCTATGCATTGCAGCAGCAACAGGTGTGGACGATGAAGGAGCACTGGAAGAATGCTTGACATAGTTGCTGCAACTCAAAGAATACTAGTTTTCCATAGGATTTCACCAACGATTTGAAAATGATTGCCAGAAGGCATGGCATGATCAACATATCAAGTCCAAGTAATTCCAATAAGGAGACACGATACTACTTTATGACAATATGTTTCTGAAACACCAAGGTAAGTTGCAAATGGATTGGTTAGGTCCCTATGTAATCAATTTCATCAACGAAGAAGGTGCATTGTAGTTACAACAGCTAGATGGTGCAATTTTGCCTAAGTTAGTGAATGGAAGTCAGCTAAATCCCTAACCGAATATCCAAGTCTGACAGAATGCTTAAGGAATTGCGCAGTAGTACAAAAAAGAAGTGTAATATGTGTTACAAATAAGGCTAGTGCACTGGAAACTAGTGGCAGTGAAAGGAAAAATGTTGAAGTCACAGTAGGAAAGAACTTTGGCGATGTCTCTGGGGACTCAACATATTCAAATTAGGAAATTAATGGAGAATTAAACCACATGGGTGACGACAAAAATGGATGGGATGGGCATTTCTAGGGAATTCGACCATTGGATTTGCAAAATCAATGGATAATTTGGTCGATCGTTGGAGAATTTGGTCGTGATGATTCAAAATATTTTGTACAGGTGATTTTCAATTATAATAATTGACATGGGTGACTTGGATGATCCATTGTGATTGTTGAGCTAAGCTGAGCGCAGAGAGATAGTAGACCATAGTAGTGAGGCTGTGAGTGATAGAGTTGCACCAATGGCCCAAGTTATTTCAAGTGGGAGTGTTCCTGACTCATATCCTGTAAGCACATCGATTAAAGAAAAAAATTCTTGAGCTACAAATAGAACCTCCATGGATTCCATGGAAGAATAGGGGTGCAAATTGGCCCAAGTCACCTTTGAAGAAGAAGCGAACCACAAGAAGTTCTATTAGGGTAGAAGTTGAAGCAAAATCCCAGGATGGACCATCGACCACTGGATGAGAGGATTCTATGGGAAGAAAGGGTGTCACTATTGAAAAAATACGTGGGTTTATCCCACCCAATAAGGCAGGTGCGCCACAAGTAGAGTTAACTAAAAATCAACGGTATCCTGCAAAGAATCCTGCAATACCAAAAGGAATGCACCCGATGCTCAATATTGTACCCTTTTTGAAAAAAATTACCTATAGTGATAATTACCTATTGGCCTATGTACAATGTATAGCCAAGCCATTCGAGTTGCAAGCATAAGGAGATGAAGGACTTGTTACTTGGGCACCACAACAGTGGGCCATGGGGTTGTAGCAGTTGGGGATGTCACACCTCACACATATGCCACATTTTGGTTTACTAGTGGAGTCCAACGCTTGTGTAAAGCAGAAATCGGCTTATTTTAATGGGGTTTATTTGTGGGTCAAGGTCAAAGTCCTAGTTACTGTTCAATTAATTTTCAAAGTTACGGGGTTTCCTATGAAGGGGGTCGACCCATATTAGTGCTTCCACAACAAAGACAATGACAAGCAGCTAGAGACCAAATTAAAGAAGAAATATGATGTTATCAGAGACAAGAGGGATTATTTCATTAGCACAATCAATGAAAGAGTTGGTTAGGTCACAGTGAAGATATTGGTGGTGAATATGGTTAGGAAAAATCAACCGAACCAATCTATGAATGGGTTCATTGCATGCGTAGAGCAGTACGTAGAAGGGGTAAAATGAACTGGTCACTCTTCCTGATCAATCAATTAGTAGAAGACACTATGCTCGTCTAGGAAGGTATCCATTCCTTCACTTATTTGTGGTTGTTGATTTGATTGTGCTAGTCACTTGGATGAAGTGCAAATATTATCAGGGCATGAAATTTAAAGTTGCCCAGGAATGCAAGGGTGCAAGGTATCAAAATTTGTGGTATATCAATGATAGGGAGCGACTTATTAATAACAAAATTTAGTTCGATCTCTACTTGGATGTGCTACATGATGCAACAGGGAAGGTTCCACATATCAATGAGGGCACAATAGCAAAATAACAGAGGATCACACAGTTTGTGATGGGTCTGAACTCTATTTACATTCAAGCACATCAAGATGGGGACAAGCAATGACTTACGGCCTTGTACAAGTTGATATATGACGAGATGGGTGCCATCATTTGTTTATTGGCTTGCGGGGTGGAAAGTCCCTGTAAGCATCAAGGAATTCTCAGATACTAAGTCGAGTCCCCCACCTGATGCACCAGTAGAGAAAGTGCAAACACAGGAAAGCGATAAGGAATCGTAGGAGGAGTCATCCAAGACTCCAAATGATTCTAATACCTAAAGAATATTTGAGTAAGGAATACCAAAGAGGATACATTATCAGGGTGAAGGTAGCAACATAGAAGGAATGGAGGAGGATCAGGTCGATCACATCATAGATACAATCACAACTACGACAAGCGCAAGTGAGGTGCAGCTGAAAGACTATTCAACCAGGTTATTTCACTAGGTAAATAATTTACTAAATAATTTGATGAATGCAATGTTAGAAAATGTGTCGCAAGTTGATGTAACACATAGAGTAGTGGATATCACTACGAGAAAAAGGGTTTGTATTGTGCAAATTCCACCAAGATCATTGGAGTTGGGTAGAGAGGAGGTTGACACCTTAGTACATCAATTTAACACTATAATCGTAGATGTCAATGAGTTTCCTACACACGTGCTTTCCATATTGCATAAGACTATGAGTTAGGAGCTCAACAACCATGAGGTCATTGTTTGTGATTACCTCACTAAGTTGTAGGAGCAAGTAGCAGTAGCCAATGAAGAAATCAAGTGCATGAGGGAAGCGTAGGACACATAGCCAAGAGCTAAGGAAAAAGTGTTGGAAGATAGACCGCGACTAGAGAAAGCTATTACAGTAGCATGTCAGGAAATATGTGACATCACAGATGACATGTTCATAGAGGAAAATATTGTGCACCTTGGATAAATTATCATGGGTTTGAAATAGGAAAACAAGGAGTTGCAAGCACGAGCGATTCCAAGTACGCCACCTGAACAACTCGCTACATGCAAAGGACAGATTGACGATACACCGACACAAGTTGAATACTATGAGAAGATGGCCAAGAACTTGGCATATGAAACCAAACAATTTTGGATGAGTGTGGTTAAAGGTGAGAAACTACAACAACTAGGCGCGAAAATCCATAAAGCAGAGGGATAGTTAACAATAATGTGGTAATCACTTAAGACGATGCCACCAATCGTGCAAGTAAGCAAAGTTGTGGATTTGAAGACACTATAGATGAGAGCCAGCAAAGAAAGGGAGTGACAACAACACCAAGCAACTCAGCTAGATGAATTCAAGGACTTGGATGAGCAGTTGGTAATGAAGGTTGTGTAGGAACTACAAGTTGTTGATGAGCACCACAAGAAATTGGTTGAAATTATGGCAAAGCATACGATGAAGCGGGATGTAGATGATTTCTCATATATTTGTACCAGGGAAAAGGAAGCAGTTGATGCAGTGCAAAAGGAGTATGATGAATTCAAGGCCCGAATAACCACCCATACAATTTCCAGTTGACGTGGCTCAAGGGAGAGCCACAAGATTGTGTTGGGGAGTTGTTAGTGTTACAGAGAGAAACTTTCTATGGCTTGGGGGTACCACAACAAAAAGTATGACACCAGAAATAAATATTTCCCAATATGCAAGAACAGCAAGAAAATCTAACACTAAGAAATATTGAATCGTACCTTATTCCGCACAGTTGAAGTAGATCTTGATTGAGCTTTTCCAATGCAATTCCAATTATAAATTTCTCTCAATAACAACAAACAAAGAAAGCATGATATATATAAATGTGTTAGAGATATCCTAGAATATATAATCAACCATGTATAAGCAATTAAATACATCCATGTATTCAATATTCATATTCAAAATGCACAGGAATTGGACATGAAAATATATTTCTATTAATAAATCAGAGATACAATAATGACAAACTATGTTGTCACTTCTGCGAACCGGAGAAACCAAGTCCTCCACCTGGGCCTGCACCACTTCAATCCTCCATCTCTCGATAGAAATCTCACAAAGAAAAGGAAAGCTTGGGAAGAACACTATGTACTCCAAGGGACAAAGGGATGCAAACTCAATTATAAGCAAATATGAGGCAACAATGGACTATAGTTTCCTTGCTCTTCAATTTATCCTCCTTCAATGTATCCAACGGGTTCCTTATGTATTACTCCAAAGAAGTAATGGAGGGTTGAATTTGAGTGTTCTCAAGGCATTTGGAAGGCCAAGATTCAAGTTATTTGGATTCATATGAGGAAAACTCCAAAATTATTCGAATTTATACACACATTTCGATGTATGGGGTTTTGAGGTCAAAAGTCACATGTACATGCGAGTATAGCTTTAAAAGTCACGTACATGAATAAAAAGGTGTTTTTTAGGGATGATATTGGAACATCAAAGTATAATATAAGTCCATGGGGTCTAAGAAGTCTACAAAGGGACAAGGAAGGCCATAAGTGTGTGATCTACTTGGTGTGGTAAAATCAGCTATAACAAATGCCCCCTAATGTGTGAGGTCATAGGGTTAACATGATGGCCAAAATACATTATAAAATCCATCCCAAAAGTGGAGTAATGAAGACTCAGGTGGAAGAACCAGCTACCCATCAGTCCAATACAATGATAAATCTCTGCATGTGACTACAAATACATGTAGCATTCCTGGATACATAAGAGTACAATGGCTATGAATAGGTATGATATACAAAGTGTCATGTGTGGTCATCGCCACGTAAAATATGCAAGGGAGAAAGATCTCCATAATGGATGAAGATATCTGATATACACTAGAAAGACTGGAATCATGATCACGAGAGCTGAAATCTCATGAATACTGGCATGATAAAGGAGGTAGCATGTATGGAATTCCACCAAGATGGAAGGTATTCTACGCAAACCACTACGAGTACATGTCCTACTATGCGAATAGATGTGTTGAGGTCGAACATAGTAGTCCATCATCTGATTACTGGTCATTGATGTATTCCTTTAACAGACACGAGATAACCCACCGATAATGAAAATGGGAATCAAGGTACATTGTGAAATATAACAAGTGTGAATAGATGTGTTGAGGTTGAACACTTGAAAGAATCCATAGATCATGGGACATTGATGTATTCCAAAACTATCAATGGCGAGAGAACCTACCACTCATGAATGTAAGTCTCAAGGAACTCAAATGAATCTAGACTCCTATTCCATAATAAATGATCTGATGTTGATGGAATGGAATCCACTGGAAAGAGGGAATTAAGGTATCCCCCATCAACCAACACGAGGTACTCAGCAACACTATAGAATGTGGAAGAACTCAATGAAAAAGATGTGCATGAACCAGTAATTGTACCAGGAATGGCCTACATGCAAAGTCAAGATAATTGAGGAATGGACGACTTACGATTCAACTTCCTTCGAACAAGAGCATAAGGAAAATGGTGACTGAAGGTAGGAAGCATGGACTCGATATGCAAACTGGGACATCTCTATGACATAGGAGGCATCAACAAAGGCTCCATGGGAACTGGAAGCACAACCAACCGGTGGAGATAAACTCAGAGTAATGAGTACAACTCCTAAAGTCAAACTAATAACCCAACCAACGGATGTGATATATAGTGCTCTACTCGAAGGTGACATGACTCGACTGCTACCAAAGATAACATCTTTTCCCATCTGGATTTTTATGTCTTTTTATTTTTTGTTGGAATTTTCATATATTTTGAAAAGCTTGAAAAATAATAAAAGTTCTTTCTAGTACATAGCTAGGAGGAGATGAGTTTCAGGGATAGGCAAGATAGTTCCAAGCAGTGGAACATACCTATGCTCAATGCAAGGAAACATGTGTAGGATCACGACACTCGAGGAAAGGTCTCCTCCCAGTAAAGGGGTGATCAAGCTGCAAAGGATATAAAAAAGGCTCTTCTTGGCTAGACACGAGACAAGCTCAGGTTATATGGTTTATAACTCAAAGTCAGGGATCTGGAATAAAGCTCAAGAAGACAAGAAAAAAGCATGAAATGTAATTAAAAATTGACATATACAAGGGAGTCCATATGGGGATAATCTAGCATAAAGATTAACAGGAGTATGAAGCTCTTGCTCAGGGACATGGCGGGACTAAAAAGAGACTCCCACAACCTAAAGGAGGTATCTCAGCATGGGCACCAAATGAAAAATAGGATCTAACTAGGGCACCCATGTATAGGAAATCTCTACCATTCACACAATACCACTTCTAACAGCAGCATGAAGGTTCCGTGATATCATGGAATGGGTTCGTAACTAAGGTTAAAATGAAACGGTCGTAAGGTCATGCAAAATGCAGGTGGATGTGAAATCCTAACCTATATGCCAATTCAGACATTATACATGTAATAGGAACGAACGGATCAAGACTCAGTCAAAACGTGCTCAAAACAGGACCCTACAACACCATTTGAAAATTTTACCCATCATAGTGCTTTTGTCCAGGTAACTTACCATGCCCTACTCCTCCATTTACATGTCTTTATTTTTGAATTTGGTGGTCAGTTTTTTTATTTGGGCCATCCAAAATAATGCGTTTTGACCCACGCAAAAATTAGGTCTTTTTCTACGTATAGGGTTGGGTATACGTGGAAAAAACCACTATACCCACGTACATACGTGACTATTTAAAAAATATCCATGTAAATAGTTGTAAATGATAAATGCAAGGTCAAAATATCATGAAACTTGGTAATATTTGTGCATGATGGTGCTAGAATCGAGGGAGCGTGAACATGGTGATGTTGAAGAGGTTGTGCAAGCTGATCTCATGGCTCAACAAACGTTAGGGCATGTGGACTATACAATTTTTGGTGCCTTGGAAGATTAAGGGAAAATCCAAGGCTACTCTAGCTACTAATGGATTACTGGGATCCTAACTCAGATACTTTTATGTTAGATGGCATGCTTCCCAGCATCAAGGTTGAGGACATCTACTTTATCACAGGATTGTCCCATAGAAGGGAGGTGGTAAACCTATGGTCTCGTGGGTCAGGAGGTGGGCTCACTATAGATGAGTATATTGTTATGTATTGTGTCCCAAATACAGAGAAAGTTGGGAGTCAAATCCCAAATAATGCGATCCAAAATCTTGGGTTGAAAGCCATACTATTGTCTCTGGGAAAGATAGCAGGATTGGCATCTCTCCACCATGCTTCAAGTCCTTTGATGTTCTATGTGATGGAGTGTATGCATCCTACCATATACGACTGGAGTACCATGCTACTGAACAACATGAAACATCAGCTTACTAACTGCAAGATGGGGTGGGTGACGAATTTTGGTTATGTAAGCATCCTAAGTGCTTTTGTTTTTGAGCTTGTGCTGGGGATAATCCCTAGAGTTGAGATTCCCCCACACAAATTTTGAGATCTGGCTTAGCTACGCTGGGAAAACATCATGTAGAGACTAGGAGGGGGAGGGTGGCCAACCCCTACCCAGTAGACTTCTTCCTCTAGTGGCATAGACAGATCGTCACCATAAATGACTATCCTTATGCATGGATTGAATTTTGTAGAGACTCAAACATTCCTATACAACCAAGCTCTACATATGGAGAGATAGGTAACGAATCTGGACTCCAACTTTGTTTTTTGAGTTATTTATTTTTTTGTGTTTTTTTATATATGGAATAAAAAAGATATGTTTTTGGTGGGGTGACATATAATGATACTTTGTCATGTACATGCATATGTGGAACCATGATGGCCAGATGGTTTCCCTCGCCGTCGATAGAGGGGAATAGGAGATGAGATCATGGGTGTGGATGCAAAATGTATGCTTCAAAGCATCCACACAAACTTCGTTCATTTGACACATAGGGTTCCCATGGCACAAGTCGAGGACTTGCCTGAGGCCATGTAGCACCAGATGGTTGGATTACAATGGGCATGGGTTTGTTTATTTCAATGGCTAGCTACAATCGTAGTGTGCTACAATGATCAGCACCCTCCACCCCACAGGGTTAAAGGTTGGGGTGTATATTTTTTGTATGGCTGTGTAGTATATTTTGGTGGCTCGGAAGCCCCATTTTTTTATATGACACTTATGTATTATGACACCACATTTCTGGACATACGTTTTAATGAAAAATACCTATGATGATCGATTATTATTTTATTTATATGGGTAAATGTGTTTGTGAATGCTTATGGTCTATGAAACAAATGCCAATCTAGTACATAGTTAGCATATGAATCAACAACTTGATTAAAATTTCTTGTAATATGAATGTGTGTTATGTTCTCAAATTGTCGTTCAAGGAACCTGACACGCAAGAACCTTCGCAACAAAGTTGGATCCCTAACATGATTCGGATTTATGCAGGAACACAACAGAATACACAAATAACCACAGAAACAAATATGCAGCAGAATGTTGGGCAATAGGGCAGACCCGGGTTTTATACCTTTAACTTCGCACCAACAAAATACCCATAGAGTTGGCCCTTTTGGAAACAACCTGCGAACAGGTTGCAGTCTCACCTGAAACTACTATGGGGTGCCACAGAACCATATTTCTGCAAGCAAAGAGGGATATTACTGTACCTTTAGCTTTTAACAGATTATAAATATAAACCATAGAGCTTAGCATTCACTTATTTAGCTTCGCAGTTAGATAAACAAACAGTGCCTTACGCAACCCTTTACTGGGAATTCACAGTGAAGTTATTGTCTAGCAGTGATCTCTACTTATCAGATATATAGATATAAATGCATGAAAGAACACAACATAAACAACACACAGAACCACGACACAAGATATAACGTGGTTCACCCCCAGTGTAGGGGTTATGTCCACAGAACTGTGTTTTATTCAATCTTTCTACAAAAACCATAGTTCTGATCTATGTACTCAACTGTAGATCCCTTCAGTCCTCAAAGCCATGCACACAGCTGCAGGCCTCTGTGCACACAGCTGCAGATTTCCTTATCACCCAAAACCCTCTGCGCACATAGCTGCAGAGGTCATCCATGCACACAGCTGGGACTTAACCTTTTCTTACAAAATTAGCCTTAGCTTTGCATCAATTCCTTTTACACAAAAATCCTAACCTTACTTACTTACAAGAGTGCCTATTTAAACAACGCACTGTTACAAAACCATGGACTTAAACCATGGGCACCTCGAACCCTAAACCCTGGATTTAAACCATGGGTTTATTACAACATAAGGTTTTTGACTCTGCCCCGACACCCCTAAGACTAATTTCAGTCATAGCTCCGCTTACAAACTCCCAAAACCCACGGAACTATCCACCTTAAGGACCATTAGGGTGCAGGCCCCTAAGACTCACCAGTGTCTTGTCCCGGAGCACTCAGCTGGTTTCCTGGCGGACGAAGCTTCTTTGCAAGGATGGTGAACTGAGTATTGAGACTGTGCATGATGTCATCAACTGCTTTCTCCTTTTCCACCAACTCTTGCAGTACGGTGGATGATTCTTCGCTGGCCTTTTCCTGTACATTAATGCATCATATTCCTTCAGAATTTTGAACTGGCTATCCACCGCAGTACTTAATTCCAAAGCCTCACTGACAAGTGGCTGTATAGAGTTTTCCAACTCTATTACTTTCACCCTGCATGACTCAATTTCCTGCTGGAGTTCCTTGCTGCGCTTTACTTTGAGCATTTTCTCCTTCGGTGGCAGAGTCTTAATTTCCACTTTTACGGTATCCAACTCAGCCTGTCGTTGCTTGATGGTTTCCTGCAACTGTCCTATTTCTGGATGTTCCACGGCAGAGTGGTCCAGGCCTCGACACTGTCTCTAAGCAACTTTGCTGTGCTACCCATGATATCTGAAATTTTCGCTGCGGATGCCTGAATGTCTACGCGACGCTGTTCTTTAACCTTAGGTGGAGTTTCCAGAGGGATGCGCAGTTGAAGCTCTGCGATCTAAGCCTCATGTGCTTCTTTGAGTTTCTCAATTTTACTGTGAGACTGCTGTGCGTAGTCTTTTAGACTGACTAATCTTTGTTCTAGCTCTTCCACCAGCTACATGTTGAAGTCAGGAAGACTTCGACATGCCTCATCCAAGACTCAGACTAGTGTAATCCGCTTTCTTTCAGCGTCCCTCTTTCTCTGCTCTGCTGCCTCTAGCTGTGCTGCGAAACCCTGCTACTAACTTATGGCCTCTTCTAACTGTTTTTGTGAATATTGGTCTCGTGCCTGAATTTCTTTCATAATGGCTGACTGACAGAGATGTAGCTCTGTCATAGAGAGCTTAGTGTAGTCTATGCCAACTTTCATACTCATCACCGAGCGAGAGGCTGCATCTGTTAATATAAGAGCTGCGCTCAAAATTTGCCCTTTTTTATCTCGAGCCGGCCATTGCCTTAGGTCTGGCTATGCGCTCACTGGGGTACTACTGGCTGCAATGCCAGTTACTAATTTCGCTGCTAAGTCCTTAAGCTCCGAGATGTGCTTGGCTACACTGGTGATGGCATCCAGATGCACAGCTGCAAACTCTGACCATTGTTTAGTGAGAACTTCAGTGGACTTTGACAAAGCCTCATCAAGCTCCGCACTTGTCACACTGGGCGCTTCGTTGATATTCTTATCCTTTGATGCCTTTGCTTTATTTCACGGAAGTGGTTTGTCTACTTCCTCTGCGTCCGGTGTCTTGTGCTTATGCTGCCTATTAGGGTTTGAGGTAGTTTTAACTAAGTCTTCTTCTTCTTCTTCTTCATCTTCATTTCCACCATCTCCTCCCTGGTTGCTGGCAGTCTGCTATGACTCAGTTTGTTCGTCACTGTCTGCGGGGGGTTCTTGCTGCTGCGCGTGACTGGGGCCTGCGCCCATATCGGTGATAGGAGGGACATGAATCTTAGGTTTTGTCCCTACGTATTTTAACCATTCTGCTGGCCACTGCTGTACTATCACGAGGATATCGTCTTTAGTCACTACATATGGCAACTTAAACCATTGATGCTTCTTATATGCGCAAGCCTGGATAAAAATATGGTGCATATCGGCCCTGAAATTGACCACTCCATCATACTAAGAGAATAACTCATTACTGAGCCATGGGGTTTTTATGATCTCATACCAGATACTTAGCATATAAAAGGCAAATACATAGTTTGTCATCTGTTGGTGGGTTTTATCCTGTGAAACCCACAGCGATGTGTACCTGGATGTGCCAGGCATGTGCGCTGGTACAGCAGCAAACTGTGCTTCCGTAGGTTCTTTCCATCCTACCAGTGCGATGAGGATAATCAAACATGAGTAATGGAAGGGCCTGCCTTTTTCCTGCGCGTCGCGAGCGTCTTCAAGGAATTCCTTCGCAACATACGCTGCCCAGTTGTAGCTGTAGCCTTCGGCGTAGTTGATAGCAATTCGGATGATCGGGGCAGGCACTTCAGTTGGTCTGCATTTCCCCATAATTTTGCATGCCAAGAGCTCAGCTACAAAGTGAATATTCTGCTCTTGAATCGTGAAAGTGTGATACCCATGTTTCCCCTTCGTCAGGCCAAAGCGCTCCTTCATGCTTTGTGCAAGCTTCGTATCTTCGTGCTTGGAGGGAAATTCTATCCCCGGATCAGGCCCTGCCATTGGTAAGCCAGTAATCCTATGAATGAGCACGCCATTAATAAGTATTTTCTTGTCACCGATCCATAGGTAGCCGTCATGTACTAACGCCAGCAGCTGCTTGACCACGATGGTGATTTGTGTGCTGCGACCAAAGTGGGGAACATCGAGCATTTTCAACAAACCAGCTAGATCTAAGCCAGTAGCCCACTGTTTTACTTCCAATAAGGTCGCCCCAGTTTCTTGATATTTAACAAAATGAAAGTATTGGGTAGGTACGAATTGTGGAAACTTCCCACGGTCGCTTGTGTAGTGGTTAGCATACTTAAGCCGGTCTATTTTCCCTGTCATTGTTCCAACCAGCTGCACACCTGGGGGCAGCAAAGGAGTGCATATAGTAAACTTATCATTTCGCCGAGGTGGCTTAACTCCTGGTCAAATAGGCTGAAGATACGGTGGCCATTGCGGTGCAATGTTCTCCTCTCCTTCAATTGGGATCTCTGTGGAACTAGGCGGATCCATTTTGGGATCCTCCGATGTTTGCCCTGATCGCTTATGTCTGTCCTCATTCTGCTTAGAACGAACTTCAGGTTTAAACTGTTTCCTGGCAGATCATGTCTGCATTGGCGAAGTTGGTGCTGGTAGAGTCTCTTCACGGGCTGCAGGCTCAGTTTGGGGGGCGAAGATGTGCTGTAGACCCATCTGTTCAAATTCTCTCAATAGGTCTTGGAGTTCATGATTAGCTGACATGGGTTCAATTGTGAAACTCAAGGAAATGCGGAATGCAATTTCCCGGTACTCGGATGTCTTCATATACAATCCATCGGCCATATCTGCCATAAATGTACATTGAAGGTGCCAAATCTGACAGAGGTCCTGTTGCCACAGTGCTAGATTTCGGCGGATACCATTAGGACAAGAAATTAAGGTGAGTAAAGTACCGGCGTCGCCAAATTGGCAGTGTTCCAATGGTCAGCTTTTGGGCTGCAGCACCTCCAACTCTACAGCTGCATCATAATAAGGACCATCGACACCATATTGACCTTCGGCATATCCTGACAAATTTCATGACCAAGGGGTGAACTTCGATCCCACAAGTTGGTACTTGGTAATTTCTCTGTCACCAGACCTATTAGCATGCCAAGCCTCGACCTCCATCTCCCGGGATGTCTCCTGGGTCTGGGAATCTGGTATTGGTTCTGAGAATGTCGCACTAAGCTCTTCTGGGTCTGTCAAACCATAAAAAATAGGTAGGACTCTTGTAAGCCATCTAAGAGACTTGGTAATTCTGGCGCATCTGTGTCCATGGAGCTCATACAACCGGTTATGCCAGTTCTCTAAACCATCATCTGAGTCCGTCATAGAGGAGCTATCACACTTCCAATCCATAATACCTTCAGCATTAGGATCAACATAATCTTCTTCCTTCGCTGTAATATTGTAGATATGGTCCAACACGTCCTGATCTTCATCTCGGAGGGGTTCTGTATACCTTTCTCCTTGGGAAGGATCCAATGGGACTATGACTCTCAAATCCTTCCCTTCGAAAGTCATCTGTCTCTTCTTAAGGTTAATAACTGCAGCATTTGCCATTGCCCACTCAATACCTGACAAGGCTGGATAGGGATTGCTATCGTCAATGATCTCAATAACTTCGAAGTCTGCTACAGTACGTACGCCATCAATATCTACAGGAACATTAGGGAATCGTCCTAGGGGCACAATCTTCTGTTGATTGGCTAATCTCAACTGGATAGGGGACCAATCAAGGGTAGTTTTTCCCACTTGTTCCCAGGTTTGCTTGGTTAGGACATTGAATTCTGACAATAAGTCCAAGATCACATTAGTCATCTCATACTCTCCTATCTGAGCGTTCAACCTCATTTCCCTATCAGTTCTTCTGACTCTATGAACATCTTTTGCCTGACCAAAACCTTGCTGAGGTTCACAGGAAGCAATAACTTTCTGCAACTCACTTAAATCATTCTGATTTCTTAAAAGTTTCAGACAACTCTGTAAAAAGGAGGATAGTGTACTTACTTTATCCGTCGAAGCTTCTTGCAGTTGCGAATGCTACTGATGTGGCTGTGCAGGTGCTACTGCTGGGCTATAATTGACAAAATATTTCTTAGCATCCATTAATGTCTCCTTTTCTCTTTCAATATCAAAGGCAGATATTTTCACAGGATCCTTACGAACCCAAGCCTCGTCAGGTTGTTTCTCAGCAGGCTGTATCTACGTCATAGCTCCACTTCGGGTAACAACATTAATTGCTAGGGCAAGTCTTTGCTCAACAGAAATCATCTAAAGATTCTGATTGGGGCCACTGTTTCTTTCCTGAATCTTAGCTATCAGCTGTGGGAACTGCTCGATCACATGATCTACTGCTCGGCAATACCGACATGTCGTAGTCGGGTTCCAACAGTCGTGAGCTAGATGTCCGCCCTGGTTGCAGTTATAACACACCACCTGACCATGAACTCTGTCAGCCATGCCACCATGACCACGGCCTCCAAAACCACCTCTACCTGATGCACCACCATAGTAGCCATAGCCATCATTACTCTGTCCCTCATTTTGTACCCGATAGGCATCGTAGGTGCGTTCCCTCATGAGGTCATAACTGCGACACTCATCTTCATTATGGCCTATGGACTTACAGAATTTGCAGTAAGGGTTCTTGGGGTATTGCACATACCTCTATAGTAGATAACAATTCTCAATTTGATGCTGGCCAGTGGTCCGACAGATCTCACAATATAGAATAGTACGGTTGAACAGGTTTGGTGCACCAGTATTTAGGTAATTTCTTACCATAGGACATTGTTCCTTGTCGTGACCCTCTGTCCGACATTGTGTGCACCAAACCTCTTCGCCACCGGTTTTTCCTTTCTTCATATTGTGGAGCTCCAGATCCATCGCTGCCAACTGTGCTTGGATTTGAGCGATACCAGAGTTATCTTCGACAGGGGTAGTTTCAAGCTTCATCGCGATTTCCAGAGCCTCCTGCTAGTCAGCAACCTTCTGTTGCATGAGTGGAGTTCTGATATGTGATAACAACACTGCAATAAACCATTCCTTGTGCTGCGCAGGTCCAATGGGGAAGCTGACTTGGTCTAGCAGAACTTTGAATCTTTGATCAAAGTCCCACACTAATTCTCCACGCCTCTGCTGAATCTCTTTCAATTCAGTAATACACTGCGACTCAAATTTTGGCTTCTTAAATTCCTTTATCATTGTTGCTTTTATGTCAGCCAATGCATGGTTCTGAGTGCTGGATAAATTCATGAACCAAGTCAGAGCATGGTCTCTAAAGGAAGTAACCAGCTGTGCTCTTTTTGTATCTTGATCCGTAATGCACTTAGCAGTCCACACTGCTTCACATAAAAACCGAAACTGCTCTGGATCCTCGGATCCAATTCCTTTGAAAATAGGTAGCTTAATGTCATCATGCATGTGGGGCATAGTGGATATAGGAGGGGATGGAGGGGGATTGGAAGTAGGAGGGGGGGAAATTACTGGTGTAGACTGACCTGCAATAGGAATACTCGGGCTAGGGTGACTTTCAGACTGCGATGGGTTCTCAGGGATAATAGGTCTTTGCTGCGGGGTTACCGGAGGGTTTCCAACAGAAGGGGTTTCTTCAAGTTCTAAATCAGTGGGACTTATAGGGGAATACTTAGTATGCTGACCCTGGGAATAGGATCCAAAATATCTATTGTACATTTTGCCACTTCGTAGCAAACCACCTTGCTCGTCGAAGGTATTGTCGCTTGCAAACATAGGTTAGTAATACTAAATATAACAGTCTGGTTCAATTAGCAATATAACTTTTTCAGCCAATAGCATTTTGATTCACAAACTAAATGAATTCAAAAACTTACCCCTTGGGCCTTTGAAAAACTATCGCTCGGCTTCACTAAAGGAGGTACTCGTGTCGATGGTGAACTCCGTCACAAATGCTTCAAGGGTTCGTGTTGTCCAGAAATCAACAGCGCGGGAGATCTCGTTGTTCACCCTTTTTAGTATATTAATTCTCGTGGGGGTCCAAGTAGGAAACTGACGTGCTTGGAAGTTCATCCTTCACTCTGCTAACCTGGATAACCACTGGTGCAACTCTATGTGGATACTACCAAAGAAAAGTTCATAAATGTCACAAAAAACATACCTTTGTAAAAATTCGTTTGCACTACGACGTGGATCTTTGTTCTCGTGCTCATCAAATTTCAGATAAGTCTCATCAAGCCAATCACCAATTTCCTTCATAGAGGGCCTCCAGAACATAGCCCTCGAGGTATGACATAAACCCCTCTTGAGCAGATACTGAGTTCAACCAGAAACGGAACCAATTTGTTGGGCAATAGGGCAGACCCGGGTTTTATACCTTTAACTTCGCATCAACAAAAGACCCACAGAGTTGGCCCTTTCGGCAACAACCTGTGAACAGGTTGTAGTCTCACCCAAAACTCCTATGGGGTGCCGCAGAACCAGATTTTTGCAAGCAAAGAGGGATATTACTGTACCTTTAGATTTTAACAGATTATAAATATAAACCACAGAGCTTAGCATTCACTTATTTAGCTTCGCAGTTAGATAAACAAACAATGCCTTGCACAACCCTTTACTAGGAATTCACAGCAAAGTTATTGTCTAGCAGTGATCTCTACTTATCAGATATATAGATATAAATGCATGAAAGAACACAACATAAACAACACACAGAACCACAACACAAGATATAACGTGGTTCACCCCCAGTGTAGGGGTTACGTCCACAGAACTGTGTTTTATTCAATCTTTCTACAAAAACCACAGTTTTGATCTGCGCACTCAGCTGCAGATCCCTTCAGTCCTCAAAGCCGTGCACACAGATGCACTCCTCTGTGCACACAGCTGCAGATTTCCTTATCACCCAAAACCCTCTGCGCACACAGCTGCAGAGGTCGTCCACGCACACAGCTGGGACTTAACATTTTCTTACAAAATTAGCCTTAGCTTCGCATCAATTACTTTTACACAAAAATCCTAACCTTACTTACTTACAAGAGTGCCTATTTAAACAGCACACTGTTACAAAACCATGGACTTAAACCATGGGCACCTCAAACCCTAAACCCTGGATTTAAACCATGGGTTTATTACAACATAAGGTTTTTGACTCTGCCTCGACACCCCTAAGACTAATTTGAGCCGTAGCTCTGCTTACAAACTCCCAAAACCCGTGGAGCTATCCACCTTAAGGACCATTAGGGTGCATGCCCCAACATAGAAATAACACTTCATTTAATTAATCAATAACTGAAACTTGTTTACATGTAGAATGGAAATAAACTAGTTAGAGTGCTGGTAGCTTATCTCTGAGAAGAGATGTGGCAGCTACATGCCTCTGAACTCTGTGTTACAATGAGGATAGAAGGCCTACATATTATTGAGATATAATGGAAACCCTACACATCCAAAAACCTAACCCACGGAGGTGAAACGCTAGAATGTGGGCCTCGTTGGGTAACTTGGTACATCAATTTCCTAGGGTCGTAGCTTTAGCATACTACCTCCGTTTGACACGCATGATACATCATTAGAAAGATCTGTTTAAGGAATACATCCATATATAGCAAATATTGAATCCAAAATGGATTCATATTTTTTTAACCATTCGATGCCGAAAAAACATCGTTTAGGGCCTCAAAATGGCTACGGAAGATTAGGACCTGAAAACTGCCAAAAATAGTAAATTGTGCTACAATTAAGGAAACTAGAAAACTGAAAGAAACAATGGTGGGGTGTTAGCTAGAATATTTCACCTCCTACAGACAGCAAGGTGTTCCACTGGTCTGAATGGTTTAAATCCAGAACAAATAGAGGACAGAGGTTGAAGACTCTCCCTTTATGCCGTAGATACCTAGAATGTATTGCTTCGATCGTTACCCTATGTACCTGCAATAATCTTCAACATGCAAACATATTGAAACCACCAGAATATAATCTACTAATATATGTTAGTGGCTATGGAATCTAACAACATACATGTGAAATCATACAACAACAATATATGTGGGACAGAAATCAACTTGCATTAAATAAATATGAAGAAGTTTACAACCAAGCCTTAGTGTTGACATGCATCTCCATGAAAGAAAGCATTCTCATCCCCATAAGCTCCGACTCTAGCTCTCTCTATGCTCTCCAATGATATGGACCAAGTGATCAATCCAACAGCATAACAATAACTTAAGAGTTCTCCCTCTCAACCATGTACATAAGCTTGTATTTATAAGGCTAGATGGATAGGGATGGTTGAGAGATTAGTGGGTGAGGTGGCCTCTAAGATCCTAGGATGAGGGATCTCGAGCTCAACTAACCCACAATAGTAGGGATAAGGGAGGACATGAGGCTTATCATCTAGAAGCCTCAAGAAACTTCTCTTTTTCCCTTTTTACCCGGGGTACCGCGTTTCTTCTTCAATAATAGAGTAGTTCTGGTAATAACCGCTTATGGACCAAGGGCCATAAGTGGTGGCACCACTTATGGGAAATAGGGGATAGGCGGTGCGAACAAGATACCGCTCCTAGATAACAAGGTAAGCGCGGTGTTGGGAATTTGTATGAAAGATTGACATTTAGTATGGATTTCCACTCCAGAAGGTAGGATTCAGGGCAAGTAGGTATGTCAAATGTCTTATCACATGATGGTGATAGGATTTTGGTATAACAGAATGCCCCCCAAATCATGAGTCTTAAAGGGATACGATAAACGAGAGATTTAAGAGAACAAGTCGTTGCCATGAGATGAAAATGTTGGTTTGATCGGAGCATGTCTTCAAGTAGGCATTTGTAGTACATCAGTATTTTGACTCATACACACAAGTAACCAATCTAATGGCTACAGACCAATACAAGGCAGATCCATGATAGGAATAAACAAGCATGGCTACTAGAATACAGCGTAGATCCATGTGATAGAGGACTCAAACTTGGACATAGCTACCAGACATACAACATATATCTATGTCATACAGATGCAAATTCGAGCATAGCCATGACCATACAAATGTGGATCCATGCTAGATATAAAAAACTCCATCACAACCTGGGGAAAAGCAATGAGCGCTTTTAGACTAACACCCAGGGTCTTCGTCTCATCTTCCACAAAGTACGATTCTATCCATGTGATTACAATGATCTGAATTCAAACATGGTAGAAACCACCTGATTACCGGCCAATGATGTGAACTGTTAACAAGTGCGAGGGAGATCACCATTAATGTCAATGATTCTCAAGGTACTCTAGTACAATCTATTGAGTGTGAATAGATGTTTTGATGTCGAACACCAAGTTGACTCTATCGATAAAAGGTCAATGATGTGAACCCATGTCGAGAGCAAGAGAATCTATCATTAAGGCATACATATCTCAAGGTACCAAATATTGTTTCTAAGACTATTTCCCAGATGATGAGTTGATGTCGACGGAAAAAGTCTCGTCGAAGGAGGGCCATGATGAGTCCCACATCGACGACACGAAACTCAGAACATAGTTATGGAATGATGTGTATGTAGTAACCATAAGGCTGACTCAAAAATACTGACACAAAGACTGTGTAGACTGTAGAGGTAAAACTTCTTCAAATCCCCTTTGAACAACGGGTGACATGACAAAAAACTTGGCAGCATGACTAAACGGGACAGACACACAATGCGACAATGGACAATGCATTCTTTTGAAAGACTCAAAGGATTGACATGACTCATGAAAGCGGATCGTCACAGAGATTAGTTGAATACTCAATTGACTGACATGATTTTGTATACAAGTGCCATGTTCAAAGGTAATGACAAATAACTTCCATTATTTGCAAAATGATTCCCTTCCCATTTCCCCCATCATGATTGATGAATGCCTCTTTTTGGTTTTACAAGTTCAAAGAGGGTAACAAACACTTGATATAGCTTTTCGAAAGACAAGTCCAAACTCATATGTTTTACAAACCTGAGAGAGGAGGGGTTCGTTCCCAAAACGGGTATCTCAATGTTTAATTTAACGAGTCCACTGAAAGAAAACTCGGTATCGTTCATATTTAGAGGGTCTGAACGAATATGGAAGAAGACTCCAAAGGGGTCCTTTTCGTATGATTTAGCCCCTAAGGCCCAAAAAAGTGTAAAATCATACCTTAGAGAAATATTCCATTCATGATTGGCTGGAGTGTTCCTTTTTCATAAATAGTCCTATCCAAACCAAAAAAGAGATAACCTACCGTCGGACGGATGACCCTTCAAATACTTTAACAAGTGTGAAGAAGACAAGATCGCTCAATGATCTTTTCGTATTTAGGGAGCTTGGAAAGAGTTTAAAGAGAACTCCATGAGGTTTCTTTACACAATGTTATATTTTACGATCCTCAAAAGAATTGGAAATGGACTCGACGACCTTTTCATATTTAAGGAGCTTGAAAAAGAGGTGAAAAGAGGACTCCATAACTCTTCTTTACACAACGTTTATTTTTATGATCCTAGAAAGAAACTTGAAATGGACTTGGACCTTTGATACTATATTTTAAAAGTGTCGTAATAAACACTAAATGACCTTTTCCATTTTGTGAAAGTGCAAAAAATCCATAAACAATCTTTCAAAGCTTCTTACTAAAGTTCTCTTATCCTACAAACGACTCAAAAAAAAGTGTTAAATGCATTTAAGAACAACATTAAGGGATTATGATAGTTAAAATTTGACTAAAATATGATTTTATATCAAAACTATAGTAAGTTGGACCCAAAAATGCCTATATAAGTCAAGTAAATAGTAAAAAATCAAATCATTTCACTATTTACCTCTAGCAGAGAGCACTTGGAGCATTTTCTTAGCCAGATCTTACACAGCTGATACCAGGAGTTTCCACCATTTTTTTTCAGCATTTTCAGTTCTAGATAACATCTAAGACCCTTATCTTTCATTTCATAGCATTTATTTTTAGATTTGGTGGGGTTTTGGGCTTATATGGAAAGCCCTAAAACTCAAAATGCGGGCACCGCGGCTACCCCTTGTGGGATACGCAGTACCACCTGAGAACCACGCCAATAACGTAGTGGACAGGCGGTTCCACCACCTATTTCCAATGGTGCATAGGAGGTGCTGACTGTGGATAACTTAAACTAATATCATGGGCAATATAACTTCATTCTTTTGATTTTCAATGATTTAAGGATGATTCTAATGCATACCATTATTGTTTTTGGCAGGTTTAGGTTGCTCAAAACATGGTGATATGGAAAGAAATAACGGATGGCAATGAGAATGTTGCTGCCAAGAGAAATTCTGGTTGTATTGCCGCACTATGGACTATGAGCTCCTGAAGTTCTTCCAAACCCCAAGCATGGTGTCGCATGAATGGTTACTGGAATGCATACCGCAAATGTGGAATCCAGAGCAATAATATTTCGAGGTGGGAGCCCATATACTTACAGTAGAGGTAGAGGATATCTACTTCCTGACTGGTCTATCAAGACGAGGTGCCCCATTTCATTGACAGGTTCCTATGGCGGGGACATCACTACCAAAGAGCTTATAGATCGACATTATGCACCAGGGATAGGTACATCGAGGAAGAAGATCCCCATCAGGGCAGTGACATATAGGGCTCTATGGACTATTTTGTTCACCATGTAGAGGGTGGCCGAGACTTAGGGTGTGCACTAGGCTTCCAAGGCACACATGCTGTATGCCATAGAGGCCATGGCACCCACGGTGTTCAACTAGGTGGAAGTCATGCTTCCAATCTTCGAGGATCAGTTGACTAAGTGTCGGCAGGGAGAGCTAAAGCAGTTTGGATTTGGTTCCATTTTATCCCACTTCTTCTTCGAGAGGGTTCCATAGATGAGACCTCAAGTGGTTTTTCGGATTTTGAGAGTATGGGACCCCCGTATGATGAGGTGGGTCCAGGTCATGGCTTGCACAGGAGCGGATAGGGGAAGGGTGAAGTTTGGTGAGACGTTCTTCAGATGGATACGATATTAGATCCTCATGATTGAGGATTATGCTTACACAGGCACAAACTTCACCGAAGATCCTGACCTACCACTCCCACCTGGACGCCAGTGGGGTGATATCGGTAAGAAGCAAGAAACCCTAAAATGGACAAAATGTTTTTATGTTTTTCAAAGTTTTTTATTTTTTATGTTAAGTGACGAGACCTGTATATTCTCATGCAGATGTTGGAGTAGTGATACCTTGGGGAGCATCTCCATTGGATAGGTGAGCTAGAGCCCGCTTTTTAGTATAGGGTGATGATATCACCGTGGAGCTAGAGGAGAACCTGGAGAGGTTGACTCTGGATATCCCAGATGCTAACATAGATGACCTCCCGATGAGATATCAGAGATCTACAGTGGGAGTACCAGGTCGATTCAGTAGGCTGCTATGTAGGGTAGCTTGAGTAGTGATGTGCTATCACGAGCACCACTAGTGTATGAGATATGTACTGAAAGCTGATAGCTTCAGGATTTTGTATGATGATTTTCCCTGAAAGCCTATGTGCTTCAGAGGAGGTCTCGGGACCTATTTTTTGTAAACTTTTTTGTATATATATATATAGAGAGAGAGAGAGAGAGACTTTTACACGGTGTTTATATGTTTCAAATGGTAAATGTGTTTTCTATGAGTTTTACATGTCTCTAAATGTTTATTTACAATGGAATATGTTTGATTTACTGTCATGAATGGGAAATATGCTAGTCTAGGATGTAGTTATCCAATGAATTAGCAACTACATTATGTTCCCTAGGGATATGCCTATAAGTAATAGTTTCGAATGATATTTCTAACAAACGCACTCTTCAAAATAGGCAGAGGAGTACCGGGTTTCTAATGGTGTAGACGTGGTTCAAATGGTGAACCACGAGCTGTGAGTCCATCAAGACTACTATATCACAAACATCTTGGGAGGTAGCTTCAGTCAGAATACCGATGACTGCTTCATACTTGACGATGTTATTAGTAGCGGGACCTATACAAACCGATCCTGAATTGACAAAATCTTCAGCTGGGGAATAGAGAACCCAAGCGGCCGAGGTGAGATAAAAAGGTGTGGCGACAAGCACCTTCAGCAAAGCCGTAGAAAGACATCTCCATGACCAAAACATGGTATAAATAGATGTGGATACAAAACTCAAAACCATCTTGAAAATATTAAAAGCACACTGAAGCCAATCAATATACATATATACAAGATACCATCTGAGAAATACATAGGCATAGTACCTTTTCAATTACAACCCATTGTGAGGTTTCCCCAAATGGATTCCATCGTAATCAATGAGATTGTAAGCTCCTTTCTCTAACACCTTAGAAATAACGAAAGGTCTGTACCACATGGACTTGAACTTACCCTTCCCTAGTTTGTCATATCTCTGGTCATAGGTCAAGACTAGGTCACCCTTGTTGAAGACACGAGGTTGGATGGATTTATCATACTATGCCTTAACATGTTTCTTATGTGCCTCATTAGCCAAGGAAACATCTCTATGAGTCTCGTCAAGGTTACTCAAGTATAAAAATCTTTATTCCTCTGCGGAAGTGTCTAGGAGAAGTTTGATGACAAGTTGTAAAGATGGAATCTAACATTGGATCAGTAAGATGGATTCAAGTCCATAGATAAGATGAAATGGCGTGAAACTAGTAGCTATTTTCACAGAAGTTCGATAAGCCCAAAGAGTGGAGAAAAGAATGTGGTGCCAATTGGATTTATGGTCTCCAACCATTCGACGAAGCATAGTTTTCAAAACTTTGTTAATGGCCTCTACCTAACCATTAGCTTGTGGATAATACGACGTAGAGTTTTCATGGAGAAACCTTATCGTAGCACTCATTTCCTCCATCATCTGATTACGGAAATGGGATTCATGATTAGTAACAATGTACTATGGAACTCCAAATATAGCTATGATATGATTGAACAAGAAGAGAGCGACAGTATTACCATCTTCTGCATATGTAGGGATGGCCTCAAACCATTTAGTGAAATAATCAATAGCTACAATGATGTAACCATGCCCCCCAGCTGAGGTAGGCTTACAATGCATGAAGTCAATCCCCCATTTGGCGAATGGGCCAATGGCAATGAAGGGGTGTAGTGGAGTAGTATGGGTGTGATTTTTAGGATAAAAATGTTGACAAGGTGGGCAGTTCTTAACACCCTCATGATAGTATTTGAAGACAGAAGGCCAAAAATAGCCAACGCAAAGAATTTTATGGGCTGTAGCCATCCCAGATAAATGACCACCACATGCTCTAGAGTGGAAATCATTCAACACATGTTGGTCCTCCTCATGGGTGAGGCATCACCGAAGAATGGAGTCAATCCCACATATATACAAAGTATCATTTAGGATTAGATAGTATTTTGCATGGTGACAAATACGACGGTGATCATCGTGAGATAAATGCAGCTGAAAACGCTGTGTCTAGAGATATATCAGCAAATCTCCATACCAAGGGCTAGTAGTGCTTATAAGGAACATGAATTCATCCATAAATTAATCACTGGGCTCAGATTCCATCGAAGCACAGGGAAGATCACATATAATCTCTACAAAGACCAAGGATAACAATCCAACGGGAGTACTTGTCCCCGAGCACCTAACAAGTCAAGATGTAGTACACCAGGTTCTGGTCTGCTAATATAGTGGTAGTGTGGAGCAGAATGTAATGATGAAACTTTTTTACAGAAATGACCGTTGCCAATGCTAACATTTCAACACATGAATAACGGGTTTTAGAATATAGGATATTCTTACTGGCATAATAAATCACGTGCTCCTAACCCTGGAGATTGTCCTACGCTAAAACCATAGCGATGGTAGTAGCAGAGGAAGCAATATACAAGAGAAAGTACTTTGAATAATTAGGGGGGTGTATCATGGATGAATGAGTCAACACATGTTTAAGATTATCAAAGGTGCATTAGGCCTGGTCATTCCAGAAGAATGGGGTGTTCTTCTTAAGGAGACGCATATAACTGTGCGTTTTCTCTGCAAATTCGCACATAAAAATGATGGAGAAAGTTTTCCTTCCCCTACAAAATTTGGATTTCAAAGAGATTAGTTGTAGCAGGTAGATCAAGAATGGCAAATTTTTTTAAAGGATCTATCTGGATGCCATCTTTGGATACCACAAAGCCTAGCAGACATCCTGTCTCAATGCAAAAACCACATTTATGTGGGTTGAGCTATATATTATAATGACGAAATCTCAGGAATATCTCCCTAAGATGACCAGGGTGGTCCTCCCTTCGTTGTGAATGAGTAGGGAGGTTGTCAAGGTATGGTTCAACAATGTGTTTGACATCATGAAATGCATAGGACATCGCATGCTAGAACGTAGCTCTAGCATTTTTCAAGCCAAACGGTAACTTATTATATGCAAAGGTTCCCCATGGGAAAATGAATGCCATATTATGCTAATCGGAGGGTAATATATCAATCTGATTATAGCTAGAGAAGCCATCCATAAATGAAAAGATGACACTTCCAGCACAGTTGTCGATAATCTGATTGATGTGCAGGGTGGGAAAGTTGTCCTTGGGACAAGCTTTATTGAGATCCCTAAATTCAATACAAAATCTAATGGTGCCCTTATTTTTATTGATAGGGACAATGTTCGATACCCATTCCGTCAAAGGTACATGATAAATAAACCAATCTTTTCGAAGCTTCTCAATTTCAGCCTTTACAGCTGCGGCCTTTTGAGGATGGACTTGCCTAAGTTTTTTCCTGACAGGTTAGGCCAAGGGACAGGTTTTAATCTCATGGACCATGATGGATGGGTCAATCCCCAACATGTATTCATAGGACCAAGGAAAAATATCATGGAATTATTTAAAAAGTGCCTTATAGGCTTCAGATTCATCTACGGAGTAGTTCTACCCAACATGAACATGCTCGATAGTATCAGGCTTAGCTGATATGTCAATCGGGTTCGTCTATGTAATGTTGCAAAGGTTTCCTTTAGAATCTGTATTTTTCAACAATATAGGACTTTGGGGTACGTTGACAATATCAGTAGGAAAAAAGGATGCAAAATCATGGTTAACTGAATTGGTGTTGGGGAGGAACATGGATCTATGATGGTGATCCTCCCAAATGGACTCATCTGTGCTCATGATCTCAATAATGGAATCATTGGAAGGAAAAGTCTCAGAGAGATAATCTAGAGTGGGAAGAGAAGGTTCTAACCAATACGGTAAATGGTGGGGATCCGAAGCCACTAGATGAAGGTCATCAATGTGATAATCATAAGAGGTTAGAATGGCATCATACATAGCTTCATGAGGACTCAATGGGGTATACTAAACAACATGTTTACCCCTAAGCTCACAATAAAATGAGGTGATCATATGGACTGACACGGAATCTGTGCTAGGAGGAGTGGATGGAAAAACTCCTATGAGGGATGAATCCTTAAACATGCCTACCCCAATCGACTGGTAAGGAGGAGGGGATTGGCCTAACATGGGGATGTTATTAGCCACAGAGGTAGTAAAATCCAACGTACAAAAATCAAGCTGGTCAATAGTAATGATTCTCCCCAGATGTGGAAATTGGATAGTTTAAAATACTGTTGAAGCAACAACAGTAATAGCATAGAACCTGTTATGTCAGGAATTTGTTTCTTACCTTTTCATGTTTGATTACCTTTTTGATCAAGTTTTCTTATTTCTTTGACTTTATCTTTTCAATTACTATAGGAGTTTTTGGGTATTTACTTTAATTTTTAAGTTTTTTTGCCTTTAGAGTTATTTTGTTTTTTCCTCCCTTAGGTCTTAAAGGGTTTTAAAAGGTCATATTATCAAATGATGTGGTCATGAATAGCATATTGATTATAGCTCATAGTTCAAACAACTTTTAAACTGCATGCAAAATGACAAAAAGCTGAAAAACAGCGAGAAAATAGCCTTAAAACTATTCTTGTAGTGCTGGAGCCAAAAATTAATGAAAGGGCGCTACAAGAATATCGCGACCCTTATTTCTTCCGATTTTCTAGCAAAAATTTGGCATTTTCTTGAATGATGAGTGACTAATCATGTATTGGGAAGTGTTTACTACGAGTTGATTCAGGAATTATCATAAAAACAAGTGGTTCTACGTAGTGAGGGAATCGTGGTCATCGTGAGCTCAAAGGCAATTGATTTTGACAGGTAGCAGTGTGGTTTGATGTTTAATGTGAGGTGATTTGTCATTTGCATGCACATTCAAAGAAAATGGAATTAGTGGAGTAACCATAATCACTACAAAACCGGATATGCCCGCTGGGAAACAGAGTGAGGTTTTATGGAGTCACGGGAAATTAGGGCTTCATGATTGTGCTGTCTGCAATCAAATTGCATCCTGAAGGACACCTGTACATTCAAGATGAAAAACTTAACCACTCAGGTCATGATTTTAAACCACTGCAGTCAATCAATTAAAAGGTATTCCACGATAAGCCAATATAGCTGAAAATTTGGGGCTTTTTCGCTGGGGTTCGTTTTAGCAAAATTGATCAAGGGAAAGTTTAAATTGTGCTGTTAAATGAAATTTCATCCAAAGAAATAGCTGCCTGAGACATGTTGAGATGTTCTGTTAAGTGGAGGACTGAAATTTAGCTTTATATTGGACTATGCATTTGTTGAAGTTTACAAGAGGCAGGGTTGAAATACAATGTATGTTATGATGATTCAAATTTAATACTGCTACTGATGCAACATGAGATGAAGGAAAGAGACATTTCAGAAAATATGAAAACCTATATAGCCTAAAGACCTAATTTTTCTAGGTTTTGAAGTTCACTGTTTTTGAAAGCCAAAAGAAGTTGCGAGGAGTTAAAGTATTGAGAGTTGATGAAAACTTATTATCATTTTGACACTAAGATTTCTGAGAGCTGACAATGGATTAAGTTTAAGATGGTTTATCCTTTATATACCTTCTCATCTAACCTATGAACAGGCTTCGTTTAGTCTAAAGGTTGACAGTTGTGATTCTTCATGTAATACTCTTTTGGTGCAGAGATGGTTTATACATGATTCTGGCAGGTTATGAGCACTAATACACAGGTTTATTCTACATGTTGGAGATGGAAAGCCAATAGAACAATTAAAATGGCATGACAGTCACCAGTTGCAGTGAAGAGTTTGGAAGATTTCAAATGACCTAGGTCTCTTATGCTTATGATAAACCTAATCTTTATTAGGAAAACAAAAAGAATAGTCAAAGAGGATTAAGAAAAGCTGTTAGTAAAACCTAATAAGATTTGCATAAAAAAGGGCAGCTACGAAGTCACTTGCTGAACCCTAAAACCTATACAGTTTCATCCTCTGAAAGAAAATGGGCAAGAGTGGTAAAATTAACAGAGCTGAACCAACTGATGTAGGGTGGATTGAAAATCTCCCTGGATGTGTTGAATTATTTCAATAGGCTAGTTGGCTTGAATTCTTTAAAAGATTAAATGGGTATAATGCTGAAGTTTCTTGTAAGTTTGCACAGTGTTTAAAATATGACATGGTGACCTTTGATACTCTTAAGTTCAGGCTAACAGTAGAACTGATTGCAGAAGCCACAGGGGTTAGCAATGAAGGTGAATTATGGTTTAAGAAATTGCCTTTTACCTTTGATCCTCAGAGATACCTATTACCAAATGTCACTCCTGACTGGAATAAAGGCATTCTTATTCAAAATTTCAGAAAGGAATGGGTTGAACCAATCAGAATTTTGCAGAGTTAAATTACTTGCGAGGGCAGGTATGCTTATGTGTTTAAGTAACACTTCAGGTTTTTGCAACATATGGTGGGATAGTCCAAGATGAGCCTTCCATTTTTCCTATTGAAGAGCTTGCAAAAAATGGCTAGCAGGGTCAAAGGGAATATGGACCATTCCTCTCAGTCCATTTTTCATCATGGGATAATTAAGTTGATTATTAACACTGTTTTGCAGCATGAAGGTAAAAGTTGGGACTTCTTTCTTTTTTGGTCAGGTTTCCATGTAAAACAAGAAGATCGGCAGCCTAAGAGGCAAGCAGATAAAGGGAAGGTAATGATGAAGAAATTAGGTCAGAAAGCTAAACTTGAAGACAAGGAGGATGTTGAAGTTGAGAAGGCAGCAGAGCATGTGGAGGTTGACAGTAAACCCAAGGTGTTTTCAGTTGGTACTGTAGGTAGATATTCACTGTTTTCAGAAGAAGAATTACAGCCTAGGCAACAGTTGAGACCAGGAGTAGTTTCGAAGGAAGCTAGAGTTGCTGTTATAGAAAAGGTGGCTATGCCTGAAGATGATTTTCAAACCCAATAGAGAATTCCACTCACCATTCTCTCAGATGATGAGGGATATTTACTGGAAGAAGATCAGCCCATTGATAAAGCAGAAGGCAAGCATGAAACCTGTGGAGAATTCTTCATTTCAGAGATCAAAGCAGCTAAACCTAATAAGAAGAAGAAAAGGACTGTAACCCCATATTGGAGGCCTAAAACTAGGCCAAAAAATAAACTAAGATGGAATATGAAGAGGTTACTTAATCCAAAATTGAATTCCAAACAAGAGACTATCTTGATTGATACTACCTCAAATGAAGAGACAGAAATTGGTAAAATGGACAGTAAAAGCAAAGGAAAATCAGTTGCTAAACCTTCCTCTTCTCAACCTCCAAAGGTGAAAGGATTATCACAGTCTGAAAAAGAGTTAAGGCAGCCCAAGTCTGAATTGTCTGCAATAATTTTTGAAATAAAAAATAAACTTTTAGAGCAGCAGCAGGAAGAGAAAGCTAAAGTAGCTCTTGTTGAAAATCAAGAATGGGAAGAAGAAGATGAGCTTATACTTAGAGAAGAAGGTATTCTAAAAGACCCTAGTATTCCTACTGATTTCACAGACTTGTTAATAAGGGATGCAAACATACCTGAGATCCCTAGTTTTGAACAAAAGAGCATGACAGGAAGGTCAGTTGACATAGATAAAGAAAGCTTGCAGAAAATTATTTAGCAGTATGAACAACAGATGAAATACTTGTAAGATGTCAATGATGGGTTGATGAAGGTTAACAAAAGGCTTATAGAAGAACTACAGGATGTCAATAATCATTTCCAGGAGCTGACAGAAGTATCCAAAGAGGTTCTCAAGAGAAAAAGAACTACTGACATGCACTGTACAGAGTTGGAAAACACAGTAAAGAACTTGCAGCAGGAAAACAAGAACCTCACCAAAAGGATAACTAACCTGGAGCAGGAGAAGAAGAAAGCTAAGAGGAAAACTCAAGTATTAGATGGTATTGCTCTGCTAGCTGAGGCAGCAAAAGAGCTATGAGTCACTTGTTCATTTCAGTCATTTGTTATCTTTTTCAGAAACATATTAGTTAGAGATTACTATTTTTAGAAAATTCATGTTTTGTAATATTTTACTTTTTACTTTACCTCATCGAGTGGATGGAAGACAGTTAGGGTTTTTGACACCTAACTGATTTTGTAAAAAACACTATTTAGAGAGGTTAGAAAGTCATTAGCAGGGTTCTAATTTTTGGGAGCTACAGGAGGTCTTCAGACTTGTTCAGGAGTTAAGTACCAAGACTCTTATATGCTTTTGATGATGAAATTATGAAATAGATGACATTTTTCCCCTTCAGTTTTCTATGTTGGCTTCATTATTGAACTTGTTTAGTTTCTTAATTGATATATTCATTACTGGTTTATGTGTATTTGCTGGTGATGCTTGTCATTTATGGATGAACCTCAGCATAGTGTTTCTGTTGGATCTTGTGTGATATATTATGCATCTTTATCATTTTATGTTTATGATTTAGTTACTACTTTGCTCATGAATGCATTCCCTGTCTTTCTCCAAAAGTTTACAACCACTAAAACATTGCAGAAACCCTAAACCTAATCTGTTTTATTGAATTTTATCTTGAGTGTGTGTTGGCTTGTTTCTTTGGCCTTAGAAACAATTTTTGGCACAAACAGAACCAATTTTGTCTTAGAGGGAGATTGTAATATAAAGGGGCATCTACCACTTCTACTTGGATGGAAAAGGTTTTTTTCCCCAACACAACTGTGAGGGTTGATATGAAACCATGGGGTTGGAAACCCTGTCCGTTAAAGGCCTTAAGGGTCGTAGGTGATGTCACAAGCTCGGGAGAGCCACGGGCTTTCCAACAAGACAGAGACAAAATGGAAGTCGAAGCTCCTTCATCTAGGATTGTTTGAAAAGAATTCTTTCCAACCACTTTCATAATGACTTGAAAAGCAATTTTATGTGGTAACCTAGGCTTATAGTGCTCAACATTGAAATGAATCAAGTTGGTGTTATCCGGGTCTAAAGCTCCTAATGCAGTCAACAGGTTTTTGCGCTATGTAGGGAAACTTTGGAGCACTTCTAGGGTAGACATTGCATAAGGTGCCTGAGCGAGATATTCAACCACATTATAAAATTGAGTAGCTCAAGAATTGGGATTAAATATTGCCTTCTGAAGATTACTCTTAGGTGGGTGCAAAATCATGTCAAGAGTAGGCTTCTCGATAGATAAGGGGACAGTAGATGAGGACTCAGGAGAACTAGTAAAATGGGCTTTCCCTGAAGACGAATGATCTTCATTTTTATCTGCAGGTTTATCATAATTTTGACTTCGAGTTTGTAGATGGATGGTATCTGAGGACATCATATGAATTTTATCTTATGAACTAGAGTTACCTTGATTAGACATATGATCTATTAGTTGTTGTTGAGAGGGAAAAGGATCTGTAAGTACTGCAGGTGCGGAATTGGACTTCAAAAACTAGGAGATTTCGTCCTGACAGGGACACTCCTTTGAAAAATGGTCACTAATGTAGAGCAGATAGGGATATTTTGCTTTTCTTTTCCCTTTTTCATTATCACCATTCGTTGGTTGTGGAGTCTCTGGTTGGTTTCCAGGTTTTTATTTCTATTTCTACCTTTCTTTTTATTACCCGAGGTTTGAGTACTTTGAATAGAATTGACCTCGGTGGAAACCTTAGGAATCGAAGGAGTAGGGGGGGTAGTTTGGGTTTTATTGGTAGGTTTTGCTATAGATGGGGACTGGATTGAACCAACAATCCCATCAATAGGTACTTCTATTGGTGGCTTGGCCAGATTTGTGCTGGGGCGAGGAGCTTGAGGAATCAGGTCATAAAGAGTGCTAGACTAGGAATAAACCAAGTCTAAGTACTGAGCCCAGCTAATATCCTACTATTCGGTGATGGAACCTCCCATAGCCACATCTAGGGCAATAGGAGGCAACAAGGATTTGGTGAACCAATCAGCTAGTAACTGATCTATAATAGGGACCTTAATAAGCCTTCTCTACCTTCTCCACTCATATATGTGGGTGGAGGTGTTTTGTCGCTGAGAGGTTAAAAGATCAGTACTTGTTTCATAACGAATAGGGATTTGAAAGTGTGTAAGAAACATGGTTTCCAACGAGCCAAAATCCACAAATGAATTTTGTGGGAGTTCAATGTACTACTTCGCAGTCATACCGGTCAAAGTTCGCTGAAAGAGTCACAATCGAACAGAGTCATCCATGAGGGAGTTGGAATAACACCATAAATGGAATGTCATAGCATGGTTCTTTGGATCATCTCCTTGCTTCCCATCGAATTTTAGAAATTCCAATGGTAACTTTACTAGAATGGGTGGCCACGAGGGATTGTGTCAAATGGGGTCATTAATCAACTTGGAAAAATCAGGTAAGTCTAAAGTTGCTAGGAAAGGTAAATGTCGATTGCACTGCACATACTGGTAATATTGATATGGCATATAATTACCAGTAGGAACATAAGTAGACTAATAAATAGGTTGCTGTGACAAAGAACTATCGAAAGATCCATCCGCAGGGGGTTGATTTCTAGGATTAGGACCGCTAGGACCACTAGGGCTACAGGAGGAGGACCACCAGGGCCACCGGGACCACCAAGACCACCGTGACTACCAAGAACACTAGGAGGTGGACCACTAGACCCTCCGGAGCCCCCATGAGGTAGTAAACCTCTAGAGCCATCAGAACCACTAGGAGAAGGGCCACCAGACTCTCCTGGGCCAAAGGGAGTAAAGCCACCAGGTCCCCCAGGACCACCAGGACCACCAGGACCGTAAGGAGGAAATTTTCCAGATCCTCCGAGACCATTAGGTCCCAGAGGTAGAAGACCTCCATAAGGAAGTCCTCCAGCACCTCCCGTAGTATGTATAGGTATCCCTCCAATAACTGGCATGTAAGACTAGTTGGGTTTCCCCCATGATGTAAAAGTGTTACTAGGGTATGGAATTCTAGCATAAGGCATTCTTGTAGGATTGGGTGGATGATTACCTACAGGTATTTGATAACCATAACCTCCAGAAGATTGAATGGTTATAGGTTGAGCCCCAGAGGGTTGACCTGAATTGGATGGGGGATTAACCACATTAGTATGGGTGGGAGGGACATAAACTGTAGATGGTTCTATGTTAGAGGTCTGTCCTTGACTAGGAACAATTCTGGTGTCAGATAACGTAGGTCATGCCAGGGGTTTCCCCCTAGCAGTAGAAGGTGTAGACGAAACAAGAATTGAATATTGAATCTCAGGTGCAGAAGACCTGGGAAGATTAGGAATAGACATAACATGGGAGGTGATAGGGGTGGTAATCTTACCTGGGTTGTGGTTTGTTATTGGATGATCTATAATCAGTTCAATGGGTGTCATAGAATTGTCCAGTGAACTATATCCCATAGGAAGAGATGTGGAATGTACTGGTGTCAAGCCTAATAGGTCATCGATCTGCTTGTTAATCTCCCATGCATGGAGAATGGCAGCACGATATTGCCTACATTCTTCTTCATCTTCAGAAGAGTTTACACGAGTGCCAAATAGGTAATGGCTTGTCCTATAGGTGTCTCCCAAAATGGAACATTGGGACTAAAATACGGATGGTTTGTATCATCAACATGACCTTCTGTGGGATAATGGAACGATGTATTTCCCCAAGAAGGTTGTTGGAACAAGGGAGGTGAGTGTGAAGAATATGGTACTCCACGTTCTAAAACCA
Source organism: Pseudotsuga menziesii (assembly GCA_001517045.1). Taxonomy (NCBI): domain Eukaryota; kingdom Viridiplantae; phylum Streptophyta; class Pinopsida; order Pinales; family Pinaceae; genus Pseudotsuga; species Pseudotsuga menziesii. Next base: position 603,116 of record LPNX010406563.1, read on the forward strand.
CATTGTATCCCACTTGGGAGGTGGTAGCAACTCCTTGATCGATAGCTTCCATGGGATTTTCTCCTGAACCAGGAATAAAATCAGGTGGCAATCCCTGTACTCTTCTGGACTGTCTTAACTCAGCTAGTTTGTACAGTTCCTAACTAACCTAGGGTATGAAAATATAGAAAACACACCAAAAAGAATTTCCCTACACAAGCTATAGGTCACAACAAGCACACTTAAAATGATAGGAGGAGTTCAAAAGTTAGGTCTCTCACTAGGATTGTCAAGAAGTCACCACTCACGATATACCTCGAGGGTACGTGCATAGTAATCTCCCTAAATGCTATTTTTGGTGTATGGATCCAAAAAATATGGCCAAAGTGCTTTTCTTAGATGGATAAGGTACCCTAGTGGGGTCTCTCGATATACTCAAGGTACGCGGGAGATTGAATCGGTAGTAGTGCTGTCTAATGCATAACCGTACACAAGGGGCCTTCCAATATACAATTGAGTACGTGAAGTACCTTTCTATATACCTCAAGGGTACGTGAAAGGTCGTTCGATATACTGATGGCATGTGGAAGAACTGTACGAGTCCTGGAATGTAATGCTAACAAATAATGATAGCTCCTACGCTTAACAATGCCCAAACACGTCTCTAACCTATCACTCAAGTTACTATGTAATTTTTAACCTACAACTACCATTAATTTTAACTTGTATGGTTAGTTGAATGCATGATCTTTTGATAGAAAAGTAAAACCATGCAATATGCTAATGCAAAATGTTCACTTTACCATTCAATATGCCTACTTACGAGAGGGGAAGAGAGTGTTTTCCTTTTGTTTCAAAACCAAAAATACTTCCACACAATAGTCATGAACATCGAATCAAAGACAAGCAATCACTTTTCAAAATTTATTTCTTCTTTATAAAATCAAATGAGAAGGGGAAGAATCTCTTTTCCTAAAAGAAAAACAGGAAGGACACCTATATGCAAATGCACTCTATTTTTTTAATTTTCTCAAAACATAAGCAAATCTAACTTAAAACTACCATTTTTTTTAATATTTTGATCAAGATAGTTCTAAATGTATGAGAGAAAAAAGATCATGAAGGTCCTGAAAGCTTGTAAATCCAATCAGAAAACCAATGTCCAATGCTCAACGATAATATCCTAGTCTCGGTCAAAAATTTTCTTTTTTAAAGGACGGAAAAAGAAGTTCACTATGCAAATAAGAAATGAAACCTAGAAGCTAGTCTAGTGTTCTTCTTTTAGTCTATGCAACAGAAATGAAAATAGATTTTAATAAAACCCTAAGCTTTTCAGAAAAGAAGAAATCCTTTCACAAACACAACCAACAAGAATAGAAGTGTATGAACAATCAAAAGACCTAATCAAAATTTTGAAATTTCACTCTAATCAATCTTAAACCATAAAATTATCAAACCACAAGCATAAGATTCAGTAACACAAGTCTAATAAGCAGAACTAAAAGCAACAAAATCCAAATTTTTTCAAAGAAAAATGAGGAAAAAAGGATTTGGAATGATGCATACCTAGCACCGTGCTTCTTAGGTGTTGATAGAGAATTTCCAACATAGCACTACTTCTCGCCAACATGTTATAGGTGGTGGCACCACATACTGCCCACTTTGTTTAGGCGGTGGCACCACTTCTCATACGCAGCATAGGTGTGGTTCCCTGTAGATGACCAAAACACAAGAAGAACGATGGATCAAGTCAAAAAAAGACTAGATCAGAGCAAATACTATTGAATTGAGTACGGAAATAGAGCATAAAAGATCGAAATGACTCATATCTGAATAGATTTGGAAGTTTCAAACCCAAATGAAGAAAGTCAGAAAGTAGATCTAACTGAAGAGAGTTAAAGAAGAAGGATCCTGGATTCAGACAAGAGTTGCGGGCTGAGGAAGATCAGAAAAACTGATATAACCATCCCCAGTGGAGTTTCCAGATTTGTTAGCTGGAATATTTCACCTCCTATGGATAGCAAGGTGTTCCACTAGTCTGAATGGTTCAGATCCAAAACAAATAGAGGATAGAGGTTGAAGACTCTCCCTAGACGTCGTAGATACCTAGAATGTAATGCTTCGATTGTTACCCTGTGTACCTACAATAAGATTCAACACACAAACATATCAAAAACACCATAATATAATCTACTAATCTATGTTAGTGACTAAGGAATCTAACAACATACATGTGAAATCATACAACAACAATATATGTGGGACAGAAATCAACTTGCATTAAAGAAATATGAAGAAGTTTACAACCAAGCCTTAGTGTTGACATGCATATCCATGAAACCAAGCATTCTCATCCCCATAAGCTCCGACTCTAGCTCTCTCTATGCTCTCCAATGATATGGACCAAGTGATCAATCCAATAGCATAACAATACCTTAAGATTTCTCCCTCTCAACCATGGCCATAAGCTTGTATTTATAAGGCTAGATGGATAGGGATGGTTGATCGATTAGTGGGTGAGGTGGCCTCTAAGATCCTAGGATGAGGGATCTCGAGCTCAGCTAACCCACAATAGTAGGGATAAGGGAGGACATGAGGCTTATCATCTAGAATCCTTGAGAAACTTCTCTTTTTCCATTTTTACCCAGGGTACTACGTTTCTCCTTCAATAACAAAGAAGTTCTGGTAATAATCGCTTATGGACCAAGTGCTATAAGCGATGGAACCTCTTGTGGGAAACAGGGGATAGGAGGTGCAAACAAGGTACCACTCTTGGATAACAAGGTAAGTGCGGTGCTGGGAATTTGTATGAAAGATTGACATTTAGTATGGGTTTCCACTCTAGAAGCTGGGATTCAGGGCAAGTAGGTATGTCAAATGTCTTATCACATGATGGTGATAGGATTTTGGTATAACATGGGGTTCCAATTGGAATAGGTGGGTGGCCACCAATATCCTCTTGGATCATTCCTCCCCCCTTAGGAAGCAATGGTCCCCATTGTGTTGAGTTCCTCCATGAGATGAGGAAAATTCTGTTGAACTTGGTCCCTAGTGAGCCACTTTCCCTCGTGAAGGAGTTGGCATGCTTTGGAAACTTGATATAGATGGATCTTCTACTGGTGGGTGTTCTTGATTTGTGTGTCCATAATTCGATCATTTGTGGCTTGTTCCATGTAGTCGGGGTTTAATTCTATTGGTGTGAGTTGTTCTGCAACATCTGATGTGTCCAGTAGAGGTGGAAAGTAGGGCCGAAGGCAGTCCACATTGAACACTAGGTGTATACCAAGTAATGGTGGAATACTGATCTCAAAGGAATTGTCCTCGACAACTTTGGTGTTGGTGTATGGCCCATATCAGAGTGGGCGAAGCTTGCGATGGGTTCCAGTGAGGCACTCCTTCTGCAAATGTAGCCACACTTTTTCGCTACCATTATGGCCATCTTTGAGAATCTGTCAATGACTAAAAACACACAGTTGTTGCCATGCTTAGTAGAAGGAAGGTCCGACATGTAATCCATGGATATGGATTTCCAAGGTCGACTAGGGGTAGGAAATGGAGTATAGAGGCCTTGCTTCCTAATGGATGGTTTGGCAATGGTGCAGGAAGTGTAGGATCGGATGTACTTCCCGACGTCCTGTTGAAGTTTAGCCAATAGAAATAATTCTGCAGTACTGCCACTCTTTTCTTGACCCCGAAATGCCCAGCGCCCTGACTGTAGTGTACTTCCCAAATCGTCTTGGCATGCTCACTTGAAGGTACACAAAGGAATCCCATGTGACATAGTAGTACATCCCAGAGGTGAAATTTTGGAACTTGGTTTCCCTCCAAGAGTGTTTGGTATGTGTGGTTGAATTCTGGATCGTTCTTGTAGAGAAGCAGCCAATCAGAAGTCTCATGCCCAAAAGAGTTGAGAACGGTGGTTATCACCATGATCGGTGGTCAGCTGAGGCAGTCTGCAACATTATTGGTTCTTCCCTTCTTGTACTTGATGTTCAAATGAAACTGTTGTAGATATGTGGACCACTTCTGATGGCGATCATTCTGTAACTTCCCTTGTGTCTATATGAACTGCAGGGGTCGATGTTTTGTGCAGATGATCGTTTCCTTTGCCAAAATTTAATGCTTCCATTGTTGTCAAGCCTATACAATGGAATACATCTCTTTGTCATAAGTGGGATATTTGCGAGCTCTGTCGGACAGTGTCTCATTGTGATATGGCACTGGATGTGTTATCTCCCAAAATAATTTATTTTTATAGTATGAATAATTTAACTCATGCAATGAAGGATATGAATATCACTAACAGTTTGAAAGCCTCTGTTTTTTATTTGGGTAAAAAATTTCACAAGTTGTAGCTTTCGGTGGCTCAAGCAAGGATCATAACATCTCGTTAGCCACTGAAAGTTGGAAGATAAACAACAGGTGGAAAACCCTTTCAGTGGTTAGACATATTGCTAAATTTTTTACTACCATCACAACCTTTTTAAATAGCAATCGGAGGCGTAGTCCTCTATTACCTCGACATTTCAAAATTTTAGTCCGGTATGGAACCACCACTACAGAGAATCTAGTGGTTTAAATTTCCTATGGTTAGTGGTCTAAAGTGTCGATGGTTAGTGGTTTGGAGTTCCGATCGTCAACAAAGATTTTAGTGGCTAGAGCGTCTGATCACCAACAAATTAGTGGCTAGTCTTTCTAATCATCGATGCTTAGAAATTAGTGATTTGAACCATCAACACTATAGCGGCGCTCAGGTCTAAGGCACCGATGGGATAGTGGCTAGAGCCTCCGATCACTGATCACGAAGCTAGTGATTTAAAACACCGACAATGTAGTAGTGTTCAAGCGTAAAGCTCTGATCATTAGTGGCTTGAGGTATCGATCACCGACAAGCTAGTGGTTTAAAGCACTGATAAATTCAGTCTTGGGGTTTTAATTGCTGATGCTGAGAAGATTAATCATTTGAATCATCGACACTATGGTAGCATTCAGTCTTGAGGTTCCGACGGGTTAGAGGATAGAACTTCTGATCACCGATGCATAAATCGTCGTGACGTTAGTCATTGGAGGTGCCGACACTGTGGCAGCATTAAGGCTTGGGGTGTCAATAGGTTAGAGGTCAGATATTTTGATTGACAACCGCGGTGACAAGGTAGAAAATTCTAGTGGATTAAACAAGAAAGGTCACATCAGTTAACCGCCAAAACATTGGCTTTTGGTAGTAATTTTACACTGAACCAGTAGTGGTGATTATCAATGACTATTGTAGTTATTCAGTATTCACTCAGTGAACTAGATCTTTGAAATAGATAGAAACATAGTTATCTAGGGTTTTAAACCCTAATCTAAAAAAACTATCACTTTTGAGTATTTTTCTTTTGTGAAAACAGATCGAAGTTTCAAGATCTGTCATTTTTTGTAGAAGGATATAAAGCCCATGATCGATTTTATAATAAGAGTTAAACTTCAGGGATTTATGAGCTGATAATGATTTCAATATTCTCATTTTACTTATTCATGATATAAGCTCTTTTGTTGTGATTTGTTCAGCCATCATCTCTTTCTTTACTGTATTTATGCATGAATGTGTATTTAGGTCATTTTCAGATTGATTAAAAAGCTGATATCTATCATCCTATTGGTTTATTAGTGCTATTTGAGTTATAAATACCATCCTCATTAGGATTTATCCATTTATATGCATGTGTTTTGAATGTAAGTATTCCATCCTGGTGAGTTCTCCATCCCTGCACCTTATTATCAAACTTCTGAGCAATTGCAACTAAAAGCATTGTAAAGGAGTGAGTTTTATGCATTCCTTGAGAGTGGAAAGGTTATATAGGTCAACTGACTTGATCCATATCAGAAAACCCTAAAAACATTGTAAGTTTATAGGCATCCTTGAGATACAACCTAGATGAGTTTCCTAGAGTGATAACAAACTGGAACCGTTATCGGAGAGAGGAGACTGAAGCTCAGCTTCCCTGGGAGACGACATAGATCCATCCTTTGATGATAGACAGATCTTGGACACTATTATGGTTGTAATAATCTAGTGACTCCATTGATATAAGGTGGCTTCAAGAAGACCAAGTACCAAAGAAAACCCAAAGGGGCCACCAGGAACACCAGTTTCAGATCCAAAAGAAATTTTGAGGAAAGCTAGGGCTTTACTAAGACAGACCAGTAGTGCTGCACAAAAATATACATTAGGGTTTGGGCATCTTCAAGCACTGTTGCTTGTGAATCTCATCCTTGGTGACTCCATGAAAGATGAATTCAGTAGTGACTCCACAATATTAGGATGTCAAAAGCATTTGCTACTCTTTTGGCTCAGAGGTTTGCACCTCTTGATTTCTGTTATGTTCCTGGTTTCCCACATCCAGTACCTGATATGTATGAATGGGGAGATTTTTTACCTGTCTTCAAGGAGGAGGAAGAAGACAATCCTACAGAACACCTCCTCAAGTTTCATGAATTCATGGACATATTAGATCAATAGCATGAATATGTTCGTATGAATATGTTCATGTATTCATTAAATGGTGATGCACGTCAGTGGTATTTTTCTTTACCTCCTTCCAGCATTTCATCATTGAAATATTTTCACTAAGCATTCACTAAGCACTATAAAATGTACTATTCATATGATTTTGCATTCAATAATTGTTGTGAAGAATATAAGTTGCATTCTCATGATGAAAAGGTAAATAGAGAAGAATACCTCCCTCAAGAGCTACCTCATCTCTCTTATGATCTTCACAATGAGGTACTTTCCCATAAACATAAACTAGAAATGAATTATAAAGGAGTTGAAGGTTTTCCTACCACCATTAAATATGATTGTGGTGAATATGAGGAATTGATTTCTTTAACTACACATGGAAATGATCAGATTTATGCTGGTCAAATGATCATTGAAATCAATCAGGCTAGCTCATAGTTTCCAGATTTGTAAATCAAGGAAAGTTGCAGTCACCAAGAGGAACAAGATTTCCAGGGACTATCTAATCTCCAGCTAGAACATCAGGAAGATATTCCTTCTCCTTATGAACATGTTGCTTAAAATCATGACAAGGAACTAGGTATTAAATTGAGCACATAGATCTATGGACAAACACACAACTCACATGATAGATCACACAATTTACTCAGTTATTGAAGAATGAAACAGTGCAAAAATGGCTTGCAGCTGTGAATGCTTTTCATTAATCAAAGAGTAATTAGATAGGTAATTACAATGAAGTACAATGGCTTTAATAGCCACAAGCAATTCGAATCCACATGAGGAAGTTCAAATTAATTAGACTCTACTTGACTGTAGGTAACCAAGACCTTGTCTAAATCACTACCGGAGGACTCAATAGTTAACTGACCTTGTCTAAACCATAACCGGAGTTCATCGGAGCTCTAAAACATAACTCAAGTGTTACATTTAGTGTTGACTAAGGTTAACTGATAGTGGTAGGTGAGAAATGCACCGCACATGTGTTCAGTCAAGTAAAACTAGCGCTAACTGAATGTAGAGGACTAGAACTAAATGTAACTAACTCCTAACTTAGCTTGACTAGTCATCAACTGAAGTGAACTGACCTTGGTTGGTTTTGGCACTCCCAGTGGCTTCCTAAATTGTAGGGATTGGTTTAGGAGGCTCCTAAACTAATGCAATCAAGTGCAATCAGTGGCAATGAGCCTCAATTAGTGTTCCCCACACTTTAGTAATTGAAACATGTGCCCCAATTAGGTCAAGTGGACTCAATGGTGTTAATGACTATAAATAGACTGGATGGACTCCCGATTTAGATATATGACCAAATTTGGACAAGGGAGGATTAATAATCCTAACACCCCCCATGAATGCTAACTTGGAAAATCTGTGGGCCATGGTAACTAAGACCATAGGTCACCCATTACATCAAGTAAAGTAAAGTAACTGCTCAAAAACAAGGTGTTGGGGAAAAAACCACATGGGAAAAAATCCCCCCCTCTAATTAAGCAGGTAGAATCAGGATCAATCTAGTTCTTCTGTGCATAGGTATCTTGGGGCCTGGCATGTGAACCTATCCATAATTATGTCTGGAGAAATCTTCCTCTTTGGAAGAAGAATTATATTCTCAACTAAATCAGAAATATAGACAGCTGCCGGATGAAGACTGGACCCATGTAGAGCAACTGAAGTCAATTGAAAAGTGAGAAAAGATTCTTGAGAATTCAGAGAATGTGGGGAACACTCAAGAAACTGATATTTTTCATCTATGAACATAAAAACATGAGTGGTAAGAACATCCCCAAGTGTTAGGAGCAGGTGTCCAGGCGGATGCAGAAAATATTCCTCTTTACTAGTTCTGTGAGGAAATGAGCATGTGATCAATCGTAAAGAAGCACTGGGACTGTTGAGAGTGAATGATTGATCTCCATACTATGATATAGCTTCTTAAATATATAATTAATCACATAATAAAATATCAGAAACCTCATATGAGGAAACTAACACCAAATCCCCATCAGCAGTTTTGAAGAGAAAGTGTGGTACTTGATTTTTCACACCGGAATTGGTGAGAGCAGCGACAAGCATGACTGAAGGATTTTGGATTTTAAAATATGAACCAAATAATATCAGATAAGAAAGTAAATCAGATCTAAATAGGTTCAAAAAATATCCAAAACTGTGAAATGGAATCAAATCCCCAGCAGCAGATTTGTAGGAGACTTGCAGTACTTGTTTCTTCACACCGTTGATGAGAACAGCTACAAGTGGTACTGAAAGATTATAAATTTGATATATTCAACCAAGAAATATCAGATCAGATATAAATAATATCATATCATATCCAATAAGGTTAATATCATATTCAAATAAATGGGTAACCGAGACAGTGGATGCACAGCTTTCTTCTTCTTCAAAATTCTGAATTTGGGTGCATGCAATCCTACAGGAATTTGCTGGAAAATATAGATCATGGGGAGTGAATGGATCACTCTGGGAATATGATATTTATTCCAAAAAATCCAAGTTATCACATATTTTCACACCAGCAGCAACATTATAGGGAGAAAAATAAAATTTCTCTTCACTTTCGGAAGCAATTACTAGTAAATTTTGCACAGAATTTAAAGGAAAATCACCGGTGAATGTTTGCATGGAAGTGCAGAAGAATTTTTATTCAATATCAGAGATTTGAATGTCTCCTTCTGTTTCAAAAATATGAGAATATGAGATATCAGAGATCTCATGAACTTCCAGAGCATCAGGAGAAGGAGTCATTGCATGGAGACTGTATTCAATTCGAATTGACTGTGTAGAAGCTTCTGCTTCTTCTTTATCTTGAACAACTTCATTAGAGAGAGTGGAGGCCAAGATTTTTGGATCAAGGATGCTTATGGTGCTATATGTTCTCTCCAAAGTTCTATTATGATCCTCATAAATCATTCCAAAGGTTCTGTCCAATCTTGTCCAGAGTTCCTTCGGGTCTTCAATAGAACTAATGAGGTAGCGCAAGCTAGGAGAAAGACCTATTGCTATTGTTCCAAAAGCTCTATCACTTTTATTCAGTCAATTAATATTACTAAAAAACTCTTTACTGAGACCAATAGAAACCCGACAGAGACCTTGTCTCATCAAATATTAAATCATTTCGAAGTTGTACCTGCAAAAGAAAAAAAAGATCCAGTAGGAGATCTGAGGAGGAGAAGTGCCTTGTCCGCCGAGGCTCTGATACCATATTAAATTGATCACATAGATCTATGGAAAAACACACAAATCACATGATATATCACACAATTTACTCAGTTATTGAAGAATGAAACAGTGCAAAAATGGCTTGCAAATGTGAATGCTTTTCATTAATCAAAGAGTAATTAGATAGATAATTACAATGAAGTACAATGGCTTTAATAGCCACAATCAATTAGAATCCACATGAGGAAGTTCCAATTGATTAGACTCTACTTGACTGTAGGTAACCAAGACTTTGTCTAAATCACTATCGGAGGACTCAATAGTTAACTAACCTTGTCTAAACCATAACCGGAGTTCATCGGAGCTCTAAAACATAACTCAAGTGTTACATTCAGTGTTGACAAAGGTTAACTAACAGTGGTAGGTGATAAATGTGCCCCACATGTGTTCAGTCAAGTAAACCTAGCGCTAACTGAATGTAGAGGACTAGAATTGAATGTAACTGACTCGTAACTTAGCTTGACTAGTCATTAACTGAAATGAACTGACCTTGGTTAGTTTCGGCACTCCCAGTGGCTTCCTAAATTGTAGGGATTGGTCTAGGAGGATCCTAAACTGATGCAATCAAGTTAAATCAGTGGCAGTGAGCCTCAATTAGTGTTCCCCACACTTTAGTAACTGAAACGTATGCCCAAATTAGGTCAAGTGGACTCAATGGTGTTAATGACTATAAATAGACTGGATGGACTCTCGATTTAGACATGACTCCCGATTTAGACATATGACCAAATTTGGACAAGGGAGGATTAATAATCCTAACACTAGGTAACATTTATCTAGATCTGTTTCAAAATTTTATTGTTGATACTCCTATACAAGAGCCTTCATCTTTGTCACTAGGATCTTATCTTGACGCTCCTATATTCAACAAATATAGTGATGAGGAAGAAGAGGTTAAAATTTGTGAATACCTATTGTTTACTCAAAGTTCATCTAGTTCTTCTTTTCAGCAGAGAGATGATAAAAATGTGTGCATGCTGTGATAGATGCTTGTTACGAATCTACTGCTCAAAAGTCCAATACATATCTTTTTAGTTTTGGTATATCCTACAAAGATATTATTGTGGAAGAGGAAATTGTTAGTTGTGATAAGCCACCCTATCATCATGATGAATTCAGATTATGTGAAGGGGAGTAGAAAGATTCGGATCAACTGTTGAGCTTGCATTTTTATTAGATAAAGGTTGAGCAGTCCACATTCAACATTCACATCAGTGAAGGAAAAGATCAACAACATAACAAGGTATTTCCTGTTGGTTTTTATGACCCTGTTGCTAACTATCTGGAACTTATAAGTAGCATAGATATCAAAATATTTTTGTCAGATGATGGCTCGTTCTGTCCCCCTTTGAAATTACATTGCTGCATGCTAGGGTTTCATTTATTTTTCAGGTCAAGATCAAGGATAAGTTCAGCAGAGCAACTTCTAACATGGCTTCAATGGAAGCATGATGTCATGTGATAAGAATCCTCTACTGATTAGAATTAGGAGTAGGAATAGATAAGAAAATAAGCTCTTAATATGAGTAGCTAGGTCATTTTCATTTGTTTTCATGAATAAGCAAAGCGGGCTACAGGTAGGGTGCAACACATCAGTTATAAAAGATAAATGACTCCATGCCCATTGGAACACTAGAAGATAGCTTAAATTATTCTTTTTTTAGGAAAGGCATTTTGGTTTGGGGTTCTTGGGACCTCCCTGGGAGGTTCCCATCCCCAAGTAGGAGCTAGATGTTATCTCTCAAAATAATTTATTTTTATAGTATGAAGAGTTTAACTCATGCAATGAAGGATATGAATATCACTGACAGTTTGAAATCCTCTGTTTTTTATTTGGGTAAAAAATTTCACAAGTTGTAGCTTTTAGTGGCTTGGGCAAGGATTAGAATATCTCATTAGCCACCAAAAGTTGGAAGATAAACAACAGGTGGAAAACCATTTCAGTGGTTAGACATATAAATAAATTTTTTATTGCCATCGAAACCTTTTTAAACAACGATCGGAGGTGTAGTCCTCTATTACGCCGACGTTTCATAATTTTAGTCCGCTACGGCCTTGCCACTACAAAAAATCTAGTGGTTTAAAGTTATGATGGTTAGTGGTTTGGAGTTTCGATCATCGATGAAGAGTTTAGTGGCTAGAGAATTCGATCGTCGACATATTAGTGGCTAGTCTTTTCGATCGCCGATGCTTAGAAATTAGTGATTTGAACCACCGACATTGCGGCACCGCTCAGGTCTAAGGCACTGATGGGATAGTAGCTAGAGCCTCCGATCGTTGATCATGAAGCTAGTGGTTTAAAGAACTGGTAATGCAGCAGCATTCAAGCATAAAGCTCCAATCATTAGTGGCTTGAGGTCCCAATCACCGACAAGCTAGTCGTTTAAAGCGCTGATATGTTCAGTCTTGGGGTTTCGATCGCCGATGCTGAGAAGATTAATCATTTGATTTGCCGACACTGCGACATAATTCATTCTTGAGGTTCTGAAAGGTTAGAGGACAGAACTTTCAATTACCGATGCATAAACCATCATGACGTTAGTCATTTGAGGCGTCGACACTGCGGCAACATTGAGGCTTGGGGTGCCGACGAGTTAGAGGCCAGAACTTTTGATTGGTGACTGCGGTGACAAGGTAGAAAATTCCAGTGGATTAAAAAAGAAAGGTCACATCAGTTAACCGCTGAAATAGTGGCTTTTGGTGGTAATTTTACACTGAACTAGCAGTGGTGATTATTAGCGACTACTGCAGTTATTTAGTATTCACTCAGTGAACTAGATCTTCAAAATAGATAGAAAAATAGTTACCTAGGGTTTTAAACCCTAATTTGAAAAAAATATCACTTTTGAGTATTTCTTTTTGTGAAAACAGATCGAAGTTTCAAGATCTGTCATTTTTTGTAGAATGCTATAAAGCCCATGATCGATTTTATAATAAGTGTTTAACTTTAGGGATTTATGAGCCGATAATGCTTTCAAGCTTCTCATTTTACTTATTCATGATATAATCTCTTTTGTTGTGATCTGTTCAGCCATCATCTATTTCTTTACTATATTTATTCCTGAATGTGTATATAGGTCATTTTCAGATTGATTAAAAAGATGATAGCTGCCATCCTATTGGTTTATTAGTGCTATTTGATTTATAAATACCATTATCATCAAGATTTAGCCATTTATATGCATGTGTTTTTTATGTAACTCTGCCATCCTGGTGAGTTCTCCATCCCTGCACCTTATTGTCGAACTTCTGAGCAATTACAACTAAAATCCTTGTAAATGAGTGAGTTTTATGCATGCCTTGAGAGTGGAAAGGATATATAGGTCAACTAACTTGATCCATATTATAAAACCCTAAAAACATTGTAAGTTACCAAGAATCCTTGAGCTACAACCTAGAAGAGTTTTCTGGAGTGATAACAGGATGCCCTTGTTGAGTAAGGACTATCCCAATAGCATAGTCAGAGGCATCTGTCTTGATCTCAAATGGTTGTTGCAAGTTTGGTAATGTGAGCACTATGGCACAACAGAGGAAATGTTTCAATTCTACAAACACCTTCTACTAAGTTTATGACCAAAATAATTTTGCTTTTGCTCCTCCCTTGGTGACTTGACTCAAGGGCCAAGTGATATGAGATAATCCCAGCATGAACTTGAAGTGGAAATTAGCAAGGCCTAGAAAGCTGTGAAGCTCTGTTAGAGTAGTTGGGGCTGGCCAATCCTGAATGACTTGGATCTTGGTTGGATCCACATGTACCCCACACTCATCAATAATATATCCCAGATACTGAACCTAGGTCATGCCAAAAGTGCACTTGTCCAAACTGGCACACAACTTGTTCTGCCGCAATGTTTGGAGGACCTGTCAGATATGGTGGAGGTGCTCTTCCCAAGTATGGCTGAAGATCAAGATGTCATCCAAGTATACTACTAAAAATGAGTTGGTGAATGGTAGTAAGATGTCATCCAACAGTCTCATGAAGGTTGCAGGATCATTTTTCAGCCCGAAAGGAATGACCAACCATTTAAAAAGGCCCTCCTTGGCTTTGAAGGAAGTCTTCCACACATCGGTCGGTTGGATCGGTACCTGGTGATACCTGGAATTTAATTCGATCTTGCTAAAATATATTTCCCCTTTAAGCTAGTCCAGGAGGCCATCAATATGTGGGATTGGGTACCTATTCTAGACAATGATCTTGTTCAACGCCCGATAGTCAATACAGAGTCTCCAAGTCCCATCCTCCTTTTGTACCAACATGATCAGGATCCCACAAGGGGATGAACTTGGCTGGATGTGGCCCTTCTATAGAAGCTCTTGAATTTACCTCTTGATTTCATCATTCTCTAGAATAGAGCATCAGTAGATTGGTCCATTGGGAAGTGACGCACCTGGGGTCAGATCGATCAGGTGCTTGACTTGAAAGTGGTAAGGCACCCCAGTGGGTGAGGTGAATATGTCTCGGTACTCTTCGATGAACTTGTACATTTGTTGTTGTTGTATGGAGGGGCCCTATGTGGAGGTCATGGAAACGATCTTATTCTTTCCCTGAGGGCAGATAATCAAGAAAACAAACTTCCTGGTTTTGGAAATGAGCTTACTACATTATTTTGTAATAACCAAAGAGATAGTGGTAGGAGGTGGTACCTTTGGTATCTTGTACAAATTATTTCCCAACATAATAATAATAGCGTGAGGCCGGGAATCATACACAACATGTGACTTTCATAAGCATGGTTGACCTAATAATACATCACAAACATCAATAGGAGAATTATCACATAATACCTCATCGGTGAAGGGCTTGATGCTGTAGGGAAGGGGACACTGGTAGCTAACACAGAGATCTCATCCTTGGTGAAGCCACCCGATGGTGTATGGCTGTGGGTGTGCTGTGGCCAACAAAACTAGCCGCTTCATGACCTTTTTTGAAATCAGGTTCTTTTGGCTCCCAATATTAACAATGAACTATAGTAGGGAACCCTTTACCCACATTTGGGAGTACAAAACATGCTCCTCCTCCTCTAAATATTTTGGTTCTTCCTTTTGGATCTTCATGGTAGCAATGGTGGCGTTGGGCTTTGCATCGATAATATTCTTCCCTCTATCATTCCCCTTCTCAGGTTCTGATTCAGCGTCAGAGTATGCATCTGATTTAGAAGCCTTTATCTCAGCCACGAGTGACTGCTTGGCCCAACACTCACTTGTGTTGTGAGTGGGGCTCTTATGGAACTCGCACCACTTTCCCGCTTCCTTCTTTTACTTTGCAGTGTTGATATTTGCTTGAGGATTTTGCAAGTTTTCTTGATTCGCCATGCCTTGGCTGTGTTCTTGGTTCTGCGGTTTGGGGGAACCTTTCCCTCGCTCTTGATTCACAAATCCAAAGTATCTCTTTTTTTGTTTCAATTTTTGCTCAATTTTGGCAGCATACCAGTTTGTCGTACCAAGAGAGGAGATGTCGAGGAAATCCATTTACTCCTAAATGTATCTATGCAGAAAAATGTGGTACTTAAACACCAAATGTTTCTCTAAATATTTGATACCCAACTTGGTGCGCAGGGTATGGAATAGATTTGTCAGCTCATGCACATCTTGATCTCTTTGCTACTACATCATAGTCCATTGTATGTACTTGTCCTCATAGCTCCCCACCGGATAATATTGTCCCTTTATGGAATCTCAAAAATAATTCCAAGTGGGTACAGCTAAGAACAGAGAGGGTTCCTCCTTGTCCTTTCTCTCACAGTAGATTTCCCACCAGTCCTTGACATGGGGGCGGCTTTGAGAAGAGAAAAAGTAATCTTTTCCTGGTCAAAAAAGTCATGAACCGAGAAATATCCTTCTAATATATTTAACCATATATCTACAATGTATGCATCTATTCGGCCATCAAATATGGGAATGTCGAATTTTACTTGTACCCTAAAAGGGGTTCGCCTCTCAAGTGGCTACTAGATGTAGATGCGTCGCCAATGGGAAGTCGTTGAAGGATCTGGGAGAAGTTATCCATCATCACGTTCCTTTATTTTTCAAGGGTATCCTTGAGAAAAATTTTGATAGGATCTTATGCGGCCTCATCCTTCTTTTTGTCCTCCATGGGTGGCCATCGAGATTTGCGAGGCTGATCTTGCAAAGGTTCAACTAGATCGAGCCCTAACTCTTTATACCTCACCCTCGTTGGGGACATGCAAAGAAGGATAGAGAAAGAGCATATTGATCTGATACCACTGATGTTGTACAGGATAATTCACCTAATAACCTAGGTCTGGGGGGTTACCAACATACTCATAACTTGCAGACAGTTTGACTCTAAAAGCACAGAATAGGAAATAGGAAAGTAGAAGGACTTACTTGTATTAAACAAATGTTGATCCTTGCTATCTTCTTCCTCTCTGATCCACTTCCAAAGTCTCCAGAATAGTTCCTCCTTCACCTGTTAATAAACACTCTTCCAGATACAAAGCAATTCATATATATAGATGCAGGTTAGGCAAATCATATATTATATTGAAATGTAAACATTTACCAATCCACAAGATATGAAACACATATGGAAGAAGTAATATCTTTATTAACAATAATAGAAAGAGTTTAGGTTACAACCCAATGTCTGAACAAGGACTCCTCTGTCACCAAAGGACTCTGAGTTTCTCTGCTCCAAAGATTTCTGTAGACAATCCACCAGCATAACTTTGCTCTCCAAGTATGACTATCCAACCCCCTCCCCAAGGCCTCTATTTATATGGGGGAAATGAGGCAGTTCTCGAAGGTTGGGGAGGTTATAGCAGTTAATGGGATTAAGGTAAATGAGTAAACTAATCTCCCACTAAATCGTGTTTTTAAATATTAATTTTGAGGAAACCATACGCGGGTCTGTAGTAGAGCAACCCGCGTATGATACGTGACTCTATACGAATGCAACCCGCGTATACATGTATGCGCGACCTGCTGAACATGATAATCATGTATGATGCGCGAGATGCCAATAGATATAGTCACGAATGCTACTAAAAATATAAAAATGGCAAAGTAATCAGCTGGGAATATAGGCAATGTATTTCATCATCAACCAAGGTATAATGAAACTAGGAAAACCTCAATCCATAAGTGTCCTTTTGTGTGCCAACCTGAGGGATGTCAGCACTCGGACGGAGAGGTGCCAATCAGGTGTATAACAACTGATCAAGATTTATGCAAGAACGCAATAGAATACACAAATAACCACAGAAACAAATATGTAGCAAAAATAACACTTCATTTTATTAATCAATAATTGAAACTTGTTTACATGCAGAATGGAAATGTTGGTTAAAATTAATGTTATTTAATTTACCGTGATTTAATTATTGACCGGAGTACGTATACTTTGAGCTTCTACACTGTATGTGTGGGTAAAGTAGTTTCACTGCTCAAACCTAAAAAAATTCTAGTCTACTTAGAAATAAAATGAAATAGATGAAGCTATTACTATATTGAAAGATCAAATGCTAAGGATTACTAGATCTTTTCTTAGAGAAAAGAAAATCAATTTACTGACCACTATCTTACTGTCAAACTCAATTTAGCCTACAACAACCTACAACAATCTTCCAAAACAACATTGGACTACAGCAATTTTCAAATCAATATTAAATTGCAGCACTATCATTTATTTCTAGAACAAAACAACCTGCTAAGAAAGTAAATAAAATCTTAAGCTACAGCAATTCTAATTTATCCTTTAGAACAATCAGCTTGCCAATAAAATATCTTAGTAAATAAGTATGCTGAGTTAAATCTGACGGTCTGATATCCTATCTAGGCATGCAACCATTAATCCTACAAGTCTGATGCTGAAATCTATACAAACACTTCTCAAATAATTACTGAAATGAAACTTGTTTCCTCTTAATTCTAAATTGTCCACAAACAGTTTAACAAAAGGAAGTTTGGCTTGCTACTACTGTTGAAATATACCCTGCCTGCGTTCTGTGCATACAAATGCACACAAAAGAATGCTGGGATTATTCAGAAAATGGTCACCAATGAACATTAGAACTGTTCAAGAAATATTCACTTATTCTTGTTTATATATATACTATGAAATTGGTGTTCAATCCTAGGAAATAGTGTTGTAAACTATGACTCTTTTCCTAACTTCATTCAATACCAAGAAGCATAATTCCAACTCCTATTTAGTCACCCATTCAAAAGACTATTTAACAAACCCTAGATACTTTGTAACTTGAAATATTTAAACCCTCTGCTACTACAAATTTCTTTTTAAATCCACACACTGCAATGCGAGAATACCCTATAGTCTGATAAAATCGACAAGTATTGGAACTATTCACTATTCAATGTCACACTTCCAATAAAATAAATGTGAAATTTCAGTCTATTCTCAACCCTCATTAAATCGATTCTACAATACATCAAATCAAAGTCATCACACAGTTTATCAATGCCATAACTATCAATAAACAATCCACGCTGAAAACCAAAGATAGTTTTAAATACAAACCACTCCTGAATCTATTCTACACGCTTGATCAAATGAAAATGATATTAATTAATATTCTGCAGACATACATTCCATTTCAACTCACAAATGAACAAAACCATTAACATTCCATAAAAACAGTGTCAAAGGATAAAAACATTACTCTACTTACTGCAAAACAAACAATACTGAAGTACAAAGGTTTGTTGTTGAAGGTGGGCTTTGCCCTCAATGCCTACCAATCTTAAATCACAGCTTTAATGAAGATAAGCACTAGATCTATTGATGAGATAAATTTTTACAGTCTTATCTGAGTATCCATCCTTACTTAGGGTTTCAAGGTTCATTTTATACTAAAAATACAAAGTAAAATCGACCTTGAAGCAAGGACCAATCCAATAAACAAACCTACACCTATCTCGGCATATCTGAACTAGAGATAGGAGTTCAAATCCCCTGAAATCCACATACTACTAAATATGGAAAACAACAGCTCCTCGAAGAAAGGACATCCACGAAACAACACTTGAGTAATCTTCATAAGCATCTGGGAAGTGATGTGAATCCAAGAAAAACATCTCTACTATGGACCGAATCCCCCAAATTGTTGGTTCAGCTAGCATAAATCTTCCTTGGAATGCCGAGACAAACGTTGAGTTGAGTAGCAAAAGACCCCTGCATAGAAAAGAGCAAAGACTTATTACTTGACCTATTATTAAATGAAACTTAAAGGCCCTATTATATGCATAAAAAAAAGCAAAGTAATGAATAAGCAATTTTAAAAAGTCACTTACCAAAACCTAACAATGTTGACCTTCAAAGGCATAACCATGCACAAAACAACACTAATAAAACTGATTATTATTTGGTTCCATAAGACTTAAGCTAGAAAATATTATACTGAATAGTCAAAATAGGAGACCAACATCTCCCCCAGACTGAAGGTTTTGCATGTCCCTATGCAAGAAAGTTTCAGATGGACAAAATTTGAAACTCAAAGTAGATGATCAATCCTTGGATCCAACTCCTGAAACTGAGGCTGAGGTATTAAATAGGACTTGAACTTGAGGAGGAGACGGGGCAGTTTGTTGCTGTACACTAACCAATTGTTCAAACTGTTTATCTTTCTTCTTTAACTGTTTCCGAAGACTGCGATTTGACCCTATAACCTCATCAACCAAAGTTTGTAAAGAAGCTACCTGAGCCTTTAAAATGGCATTTTCCTGCTTGATGAACCGATCCAATATCACATACTCTTGCAACTTCTTTGTCAGTTTAAAATTCCTTTGCCTAAAATAATCAATTCCCTTTGCTGAAGCCTCCGACTTATGAGATTTAGCAGATTTTGAACCCGATTTGGAAAGTGATGCTGGCAGCAAAGGTTCACTGACAGGACTTGGAATTGAAGAATGATGAGGAGGATCATGGGAATCAGAGTTATCATGGGCAGAGGAAGCATTGGATGAGGACACTTCAACATGGACAGGCTCTTTACCTTTGGATTCCCTTTTTCCCTCTTTAGCAGCCATGCTGTGGGTAAATCTTCGATTGGGTAAAACAAACAAGTTTTCATGACCCTTATCTCCCCACAGACTTAGAGTTTTCACACTGTCCCTTAGAGATTGGAGACTTCTTAGTATGTAATGGAGCAGGTTTCTTACAACTTTTAACAGCTGGTTCATGAGGGTAATTGTTTTGGTGAACAGAATTGTTTGCAGAGGAGGATTTATCCACTAAATCGGGGATACAAGGCTCACCTAATTCATTCCCCAAGGATGATTTAAGATGAGAATTAGATAGCTCATATACGAACTGTTCCCATACCCAGTTTTGCTTCTTTAATTCAGCTAAAACGAGCATTTTAATAAGCCCATGATGTTAAAGATTGTGAATGGGATGCTCTAGGTTCTTCCTAACTTGTGAAGCCATCTTACTCAGGCTCTTCCAAAAATAAAATTGGAAATTCAGAAGCTTACCGAACTCGAAGTGAGCTAATAGGTGAAAATGACAGGATTTGTAAGTGGACAATCATCCTTCACAGGTAATCAGCTTACTGATGATCATCAAATAATTGTGAAATTCATGTCTAAACCAGAGCTTGGAGAAGCCCTTTTCACCCTTCACGGCTAAAAACTCAGGTTTGAAAACACAGTCATATTCCTTCCGTGGCAACTGAAAATTCTTAAACCACCTATCCCCTGTACGTGGGATCCCCATAGCTAATGCAATTGAATCCTCTGTGACTGAAAAATCCAAGGACCTGACCTTGGTTGTATGCCCGTCAAAACCCAAAGCAAATTGTAAAGAAACAGCATCATCGTGGCCCTGTAAATTGGTTAAAAATGAATGCCACCCAGCCCAAATGAACATCTCCTTGCATGCTACAAACTCGGGTATGGCTAACAACTGCTCATATGCTGAGGGTTCATGCCGGTCAAGCATGGTGAAGATAGGAAAAGAGAAGAACAGCGAAATAGCAGAGATATCAGACAGTCAATTTCACAGGCAATGGAAAACTTCATCAACATTTGTCTTCACTGGCGAGGGTAAAACTAGAAATAGCCTGATAGAATTATGGTAAAGGGTGGTAATAATCAGCAGACGTGGTGAGGACATCATTGTGAGCCAAGGTTTGTACCATCCACGTCGCAGGGAATGATACCCATATTAGAACACATTTAATGCATCGTAACCTCTTGGCATTTATGAATTAGACCAATGTTATAAATTTTATTAAAGATTACAAATCAATAATAAAGAATGAAATATTACCAAAGATTAACACCATAAATTTTTTTACAAATAAACGTTGGTGTATCAATTAAACAAATGCCAAGGTTATTATGGTAATCCCATAGTTCACCAAACTTTGTATTAAAAGCAAAAGCAATTGGTAATAATCATGATCCTTAATATATAGCAATTAAGACTTGCCCAATCATGCTACGTGCATTACCTTTATCAGCGTTTCTTACCTTTACCATGTAACATGTCAATTTTCAATTTTTTATTCCAGCACTCCATCCGGCACTCAATCCAGCACTTCAGCAAGTTTAAAATACAGGGGTACTTCCAGGCTGATAAGGATAAACAATAATTACCAGCATATGTTGAAGGAGTGATAATTACCAACATTTTTAACAGCTGCAGTGCTATTAAAACAAATATACTCAGAGCAGTGATGTTAAAACAATTAGCTTTCCCAAAATACACTACTCAAATGAGTTAAAAATACAAGTAAAATGGATTGAAGATTTGCTTGCCTTCAATAGTTTTGTGACATAATTACCTCATTGCAAGGTTGCTGCTTCACCTGATTACACAGGAAACTAAACTGTGTTATGAAACCAATTTTTATTAACAATACAAAACAAAAAATTAGGAATGCAGACTTCAATCAATCACCCTTACTCCTATGTAACTACAATTCTCAAACAATCATAAATGCAGACTTCATTCTTGTCATTCATACAGAACGTTTTCCACCAGGACATGTGCCACAAGACAAGAGGAATACTAATAGAAGCTAATGGGGTACTGGTCCACTTTGACTCAGCTTCACATAGGACAGTTTGAGTAGTGCAAC
Source organism: Pseudotsuga menziesii (assembly GCA_001517045.1). Lineage (NCBI taxonomy): Eukaryota > Viridiplantae > Streptophyta > Pinopsida > Pinales > Pinaceae > Pseudotsuga > Pseudotsuga menziesii. Next base: position 624,899 of record LPNX010406563.1, read on the forward strand.
AAACAGTACTGAAATTCTTAGCTATGTTCAGGACTCAAAAAATATCAGGCATAAACCCCTTTTTTCACAAGAATCAGGTAACCAAAATTCAAAGCAGCTGGAGATGATTATCAACTAGCTATCAACTGACTTTCACAAACAGTTTATTTAAATTTATTTAACCACCCTTATGACCTCTCTTTTACCTTTACATAGGTACATTGTTCATACATACAAGTATAGATGAGGCTTTTAAAGGAGATATTAGAGTCAGAACCCACTGCCAGCGAGCCCGTTCAGTACTACGGTGGGGTAACTGTAACATCTAAGAAGCTTCTTCCCTAGGCAGATGCCCCATTGCTAGCAGGCCAGTTCAGTACCCTGATGGGTTTGCCTGTTTATACCATAGGTCGGTACCCGCTGCCAGCGGACCTGTTCAGTATCCCGGTGGGTTAACCTCTTGCACCCATTTTCTATCAGAGGCCCTTGTCCCAAGTTCATCTTAAAGATAAATTTTATGATTTGCTCATGCATAGATGAGTGGGGGAGCAGCTCTGAAAACCATCTAGGAGTGGGATGGTATCAAAATTGGAAGAGTATTCTTTGTACATGCCTGTAAATATTTTCCCAAATGAACAACTAACCTTTGCAATTGTATAAAGTGAAAGTCATAAAGTGGCTGCCCAAAAATGTATATATATGTATTATAGAAGCCAATAGATAATAACCACCAGACTGCCCAGTCCTGGATACCTTTTTCCAAAATGGTGCCTGACTTAAAAATAACTTAATGCCCATAGTTGTTACTAAAAACAATTCCCTCGCTCCATCTAGTGTGAAACCAAGTCAAATGGTCCTAGCAACCCATAAGTTCATAAGCAAAAACCACTTTGGAAACTTAAAGCACTGATGGAGGCAATGCCATGTGGATGAGTACTCATATGAATAACGAGGACAGTTTTGAAAAACCTGATAGCACACATATATTTACCTGATACAGACATTCTAATTACCAGTGAAAATCAGAAATTTACCAAATTAACACAGTCTTTTGCAAAAAACAATCAATGGATGAAAATAGGAATAATAACAAAAGACATCCCTATTGTTTTTTTTCAAAACATCCTGAGCCTGAAAAGAATATCTGCATCCTTCAAAAAGAAACCTAATAAAACAAATTCCTATACATATATACAAAAACAATTTCATTGAATGTTACTGTGAGGAAGTGGGAGATGAAGAAGTCATTCCTTCACTTACCAGCTCTAGTCCAGATTGCTGACTCATGGTATGAATGAACTCTTGCTTAGAAATAGGTTTGTGATATACCTTTAACCGATGTCCATTCACCACAAAGGCAGTTTGTTCTTCATCTATTGTCTTTATTTTGACAGAACCATTATAAAAAATAGTCACAATTTCATATGGCCCCATCCATCTAGTGGTAAGCTTACCTTTGAAGTGTTTGAACCGTGAGTCAAACAACAGAGCCCAATCACCTTCTTCAAAATTTTTCTTCTTCAAAACTTTATCATGCCACTTGGTTCACTGATTCTGTATTAAAGCAATTTGTTGGACAGCATCTTGTCTGATTTCATCAAGCTCATTTAATTGCATCAGCCTCTGCTCCTGAGCTTCATCTAAATTCAGGCTCAATTGTGCAGCAGTACGAAAAGTATTCACCTGAAATTCTATAGGAAGCAGAACCTATTTCCCATAAACAAGCTGATATGGGGTATACCCTGTGGTATTTCTCCACGTAGTTCTGTAAGCCCATAGTTCCTCTGGTAACCTGTCTGCCCAGTCCTTGTGATGCATCTGTATAGTTTTGGTTAAAATGGATTCTAACACTTTATTTGTTGACTCCACTTGCCCATTTGCTTGGGGGTGGTAAGGAGAAGATTTATAGTGCTTAATCCCATATTGTTTTGTAAGTGCTTTCATTGATTTAGAGACAAACTGTGCTCCATGATCAGTTACAATTTCATGAGGAATGCCAAAGCGAGTAAAAATTTCTTCGTAAATAAACTCTATGATTGATTTCTCAGTGGCCCTCAATAGAGATTTTGCCTCAACCCACTTAGTCACATATTCAGTGCAGACTAAAATATATATCTTTTTCCTTGACATTGGTGAGATTGGCCCAACAAATTCCAATCCCCATTTTTCAAAAGGTTCAATTTGTACCTGGGCTTGTAAAGGAATTTGATCAGCAGCAGTGGGTCTCCCCATTCTTTGACAACTGTCACAGCCTTGTACATATTTTTCAGCATCTTTAAAAAGTGTAGGACAATAATACCCTTGATGTAACACCTTATATGATGTCTGCTTGTCTGAGAAATAGCCTCCACAGGGTCCATCATGACAGGCTTGAAGGATTTCATACATCTCATCCTCCCTCACACACCTCCTGATAATCAAGTCTAGACCTGTTCGAAAGAGGTCACTTCCTGCCCATGAATAATTGGCACTTTGCTGTATGATTCTTCATTTTTCATAAGATGACAGATGAGCAGGTATTTTCCCTATAACAAAATAGTTGGCTATATCTGCAAACCATGGTGTTTTAATAGAAACAGCAAATAAATGTTCATCAGGAAATGTATCATCTACAGGAACATTATCATCAGCATGAGTCAATCTGGAGAGGAAATCTGCAACCAGATTTTCCTTCCCTGGTTTGTCAACTATGGTAATGTTAAATTCCTGTATCAAAAGCAACCATCTAGTAATTCTGCCACTAGTGATAGGTTTATTCATTAAAAATTTAATAGCAGAATGATCAGTATGAACAAATACATCATAACTAGTAATATAATGCTGGAATTTATTGATGGCATGAACCACTGCTAGAAACTCTTTTTCAGTTACTGTATAGTTTAGTTCTGTAGGTGTTAAATTTTTACTGATGAAATAAATGGCATATTAAGACTGGTTTTCTTTCTGTCCAAGCACTCCCCCTAAGGCAGTGTCTGAAGCATCAGTTTGTATGTGGAAAGGCAAAGACCAATTTGGCCCCCACAGAACTGGTGTTGAAGACAATTCTGATTTTAAGGTGTCAAAGGCTGTCTGACAGTGTTGATCCCAACAAAAACCACTGTCTTTGGCTAATAATTTGAATAGTGGGGCTGCTATCTTTGTAAAATTAGCAATAAACCTACGATAATACCCCGCATATCCCAGAAAACTTCTGACTTTTTTTTGTGTAGTTGGTGGAGATAAACCAGTAATGATTTCAATTTTTGCTGGGTCTACCTTAATACCTTCTGATGAAATGTGGTTCCCTAAAACAATACCCTTAGTTAACATCATCTTACATTTTTCACGACTTAAAGCAATATTTGTTTCTTGTCACCTAATTAAAACTTTTTCTAGGTTATCTAAGGCTTCCTTGAAATCATTACCATAGATTGTAAAGTCATCCATATATATTTCCACACAATCATGGACTAAATCAGCCAGAATACCTAACACTGCCCTTTGGAAAGTGGCAGGAGTGTTACACAGTCCAAATGGTAACACCTTGTAAGCATAAGTTCCCCATGGGCAGGTAAAAGTAGTTTTTTCTTGATCCTTTGGGGCTATTCTTATCTGGTTATACCCACTGTATCCATCCAGAAAAGAGAAATACTATTTTCCTGACAAGGTATCCAAAACCTGATCTATGAAGGGAAGAGGGAAGTAGTCTCTGAGAGTTTCTTTGTTTAATTCACGGAAATCAACACATATTCTCCACTTACCTCCCTTCTCTGGGACAATCACCAACAGAGATACTCATTTGCTATCAGAAATGGGATAGATGAAATCTGCATCCAGCAATTTTTGTAATTCATCCTTCACAATGTCTTTAAGCGCAGGATTCATTCTTCTCTGTGGCTACCTTATTGGTCTAATATTTTCCTTTGTATAGATGTGATGAATGCATGTATCAGGGTGAATTACTTTCATGTCTGTATAAATCCAAGCAAATGCCCCAGACTGTGCTTTGAGTAAATTACCTAACTGATTTTGCTGGTCTTGAGGCAAATTTGCATTGATAAACAAAGACCTTCCTGGACCAATCTCTATTGGTATAGTTGAGGTTCCAACCTTCTCATCTATGAATAAAACTACTGATGATGAGGTGGCAGAAGGGTAGTACTGTTCTTGAAAATATTCTGTGAAAACATTGTCTAAGTTAGAGAAGGACTGAGGGAACTCAATACTAGTGGTGGCTAAGATAAATTGATCTAGGATATCATCTTCAGTCTGGTGTTCCAGCCCCCTATTTTGACTGATGGCCAGTAAGGGTTGTTCCACGTCCTCATCCCCGCAAGGATTCTCTAACCATAACATGTTTTCCAATACAGGCTATGCCGGGGGATAAATAATCAGGTTTTGTAGAGAAGTACCATTTGATATAGTTAAAATACCTTCGCTGCAACCTATAAAGGCATTGGTAGTGGCTAACTAGGGCCTGCCTAATATAACAGGATGTTCCCCCATTGGGTGTTTGGTTTGGAGTACCAGAAAATCCATTGGATACTCCCAAGAAGCTATTGTGACAGTAATGTCATCTAATGCCCCCACAGGTTTGACTGTGCTCCTATCAGCCAACTCCAAAATAGTAGGATTAGGTCTGAGGAGATTATGCAACTGAAGTCTCTGCATGGTGGTCATAGACATGACATTAATGGCAGCCCCCAGGTCAACTAGAGTGTTTCCTATTGAAATCTCATTAATGCAAATGGTCACCACTGGGTTTCCAGGATTTGCAAATTTTGGAGGTAAGGAACAGTCTAAAATATAATTGGATAGCTGGCCTAAAACATGTATCGTGGGTGGGTCTTTCTATTTTCGACCAGGTTTCTTTAAGCACAGTTCCCTTACCAGTTTTGAATATATAGGGACATCTCTAATAGCCTGAAGTAATGGAATCTTGATACAAACATTTTTCAACTCATTTTCCAAATCAAATTGTGGATGAACCACAGGATTCTCTATTAATAACCTCTCCGGGTAAGGGGGGTTGTTATTCACTTGTGGATGAGCAGATGATTGGGAATGAGTTCCCAGTGCTTGAGTGTTTTCTGAGGCAATCTGCACTTCTTCTTCCTCTGTAATCTCTTTTTCAGCATTTTATTCTCCAGTCTCTTCGTGAATAATCACTGCTGGAGGGGTTTTATTTAATGTCTTCCCAGACCTTAATTGTATTTCCTGTAGAGGAGCTGAATGGATTATGTAAGTTGGGGCCATTTGAATTTCAGCATTATGAAGAGGCTGGGAAGGTCTGTTATTAGGGTTTGGGATAGGTTGGGCTGGAAACAACATGGGTCTAGGTGGGTTTTGATTTTGATATTGTTGTGGAACTAGGGGTATAGGAGGAAGTGCAGGTGGTGTAAAGCCTGGTAACAGCTGCTACATATTTGGGGGCATTGGACAGTAACTAGGGGTTGCTGTTGATTGTGTTCCTCCATAGGGCTATCCTTGTGGTCCCCCATATGATTGTCCTCGCCAGCCTTGCTGCCATGGTTGGGTCTGGGTAGGCTGAGAAGGCCAATTCTGCCATATTTGTGGGCTCCATGGCTGTTGAGATTGATGCATGGGATAGTAATATGCAGGGTTTGGAAAAATAGGTTCTGGGTACATGTTTTGGGGTCTAGGCTGCCAAGGCCTTCTTGATGCATATGATGGATCCGTAGCTTCAGCATTAAGCTTGTAAAAAGCTTGCAGTTCTGGTAAAGAAGGGTAGTTGTCAGTTGGGTGTTTATCAGAGAAAAGAGCACAGACTGAAATGGTATTAAGAGGGCACTCTTTCAAAGGGTGTCTTTTTCTGCATTTAGGGCAGAATATGTGTAGTGCTGCTATGTCCTCTTCCTCTTTCCATTTCTTTGTTTTTAATGCATCAAATTGGGAACTCAAGGTGCCTAAAATGTCAGTTTTGAAATTTTCTAACAGGTTCCCCAATTCAACTCTTGTGATCCCACTAGTTCTTGCTGTCCTAGAAATGCAGGAAGTACCTTCCCTTGTGCTTTTTCTTGCCTTGGCTCTACTCCTAGAATATTTTCTACAGAGTTCAGTAATATCCTCAAAGGATTTATGAGATGCATCACCTGAGGCCATCAGGTTGAGGATTTCCACATATTCATCCAGAATCCCTTTCAGAAAAAAAGTTCTGACTGCATCCTCCTGTAAGGTATTATACTTACACTTCTGCAATACAAAGCAGAATCGTTCTAGGAAGTCCTCAAGAATCTCTTCTTCATGCTATTGCATTTTAAAGATATCATTTTGGGAGTCTCTAGGTCCACAATAGTCTCGGTATTTTCTGAGGAAAGCACTCTTCATCTCTTCCCAAGTTCGGATGGTGGATTCCCCCAAGCTCATAAACCATCTAAGTGCAGAATCCTTAAGGGTGGCTGGAAATAGTTTTAACTTTTGTGCATCCTGTAGATAATTATAACTCCTGCACAAGATGTCAAACTCAAGTAGAAAAGTATCCGGATCTTCAGTACTTTTCCCATAGAAGGTAGGTAATGAAGATGATGGGATATTTTTCATACTGACATCCTGTGCAAGATCCAAAATGGGAAATCCAAAAGTTGTTTTAGTTCGTCCCTCATGTTCTCCCTCTCCTTCCATCTAGTGTCTAGTTTCCTGATCACTCATAACAAGAGGGTTCCTAAACCAATTGACACCTAACCTGTCTCTTCTTGGGGATGGAATGAAACCCCAACGGTCTGTCCTAGGCCAAGATTGAATATTGAAAGGTAAATCTGTGGTAGATTCTACTTGAGAAACTACCAAATTCAGAGTGTGTCTGAAAAGGGAATTCACTCCTTCTATGTTCACTGTGTCAACCAAGTTGGAATCTTCCTTTGGAGGTGAAGCTTGTTGGGTCTGTGGGATCTCTACTGAATGTAATTGTTCGCTGAGTATAACATCAGTTCCTGCTGGTCTAGTCCCTAATTCCATTGAATTTTGAGTGTTATTGTTTTCAGTTTCGTTGCTGGTGTTCCTATCCCTAGGGTTAGTGAGGGGGGGGGGGTTTGTTTCCAACAAGATCGAAATTAACTTTAATGAATCTTCCCTTACTATCTCTGGGTCTCATCAAAACAATCACTGAATATAATAAGAAAATAAATCGAAATACCTATGTTAGAAATGGGTTTGAAGGAACCTGTTATAACAGATGCCCAGCTTCGTCCTACCGCCCCTTCTCCTCCAATCTGCAACAACTAGTCACACCTAAAAATGCTGTGAAATTAAATTGCGGAGAGTAAACACACCAAAACTTGCAAAAATAAAAACACACTTGAATGAAATTAAATTGCAAGAAAGTAAACACACCTTACAGGAAAGGTAAACACACTTTTGCAGCAAAATAAATCAAACATGTGAAAAAGCAAACACACTTACGAGAAAGAAACAACAGGTATTTGGGGAAACCCACTAAAGTGGATGCATCAGGCTGTTACACCATGGGAAAACCATAGTGAATTCGTATTTGCATCTTATCATTTCCCCTCCACCTTGTTGTGTAATGTAAAGGAAACCTATCTACCCCTATAGCCAACAAATTCATAGAAAATGAGCAAAATACCAGCTTACCTTGGAGAAACTCCCTGGAAACGACGCCAAAATGTTGGTTAAAATTAATGTTATTTAATTTACCTTGATTTAATTATCGACCGGAGTACGTATACTTTGATTTGCTACACTGCATGTGCGGGTAAAGTAGTTTCACTGCTCAGACCTAAAGAAATTCTAGTCTACTTACAAATAAAATGAAATAGATGAAGCTATTACTGTATTGAAAGATCAAATGCTAAGGATTACTAGATCTGTTCTTAGAGAAAAGAAAATCAATTTACTGACCACTATCTTACTGTCAAACTCAATTTATCCTACAACAACCTACATCAATCTTCCAAAACAACATTGGACTACATCAATTTTCAAAGCAATATTAAATTGCAGCACTATGATTTATTTTTAGAACAAAACAGCCTGCTAAGAAAGTAAATAAAATCTTAAGCTACAACAATTCTAATTTATCCTTCAGAAGAATCAGCCTACCAATAAAAGATCTTAGTAAATAAGTATGCTGAGTTAACTCTGACGATCTGATATCCTATCTAGGCATGCAGCCATTAATCCTACAAGTCTGATGCTGAAATCTATATAAACACTTCTCAAATAATTACTGAAATGAAACCTGTTTCCTCTTAGTTCTAAATTGTCCACAAACAGTTTAACAAAAGGAAGTTTGGCTTGCTGCTACTGTTGAAATATACCCTTCCTACGTTCTGTGCATACAAATGCACACAAAAGAATGCTGGGATTATTCAGAAAATGCTCACCAATGAACTTTAGAACTGTTCAAGAAATATTCACTTATTCTTGTTTATATATATACTATGAAATTGGTGTTCAATCCTAGGAAACAGTGTTGTAAACTATGACTCTTTTCCTAACTTCATTCAATACCAAGAAGCATAATTCCAACTCCTATTTAGTCACCCATTAAAAAGACTGTTTAACAAACCCTAGATACTTTGTAACTTGAAATATTTAAACCCTCTGCTACTGCAAATTTCTTTTTAAATCCACACACTACAATGCGAGAATACCCTACAGTCTGATAAACTCGACAAGTATTGGAACTATTCACTGTTCAATGTCACACTGCCAATAAAAGAAATGTGAAATTTCAGTCTATTCTCAAACCTCATTAAATCGATTCTACAATACATCAAATCAAAGTCATCACAAAGTTTATCAATGCCATAACTATCAATAAACAATCCACGCTGAAAACCAAAGACAGTTTTAAATACAAATCACTCCTGAATCTATTCTACACACTTGATCAAATGCAAATGATATTAATTAATATTCTATAGACATACATTCCATTTCAACTCACAAATGAACAAAACCATTAACATTCCATAAAAACAGTGTCAAAGGATAAAAACATTACTCTACTTACTACAAAACAAACAACACTAAAGTACAAAGGTTTGGTGTTGAAGGTGGGCCCTGCCCTCAACGCCTACCAATCTTAAATCACAGCTTTAATGAAGATAAGCACTGGATCTATTGATGAGATAAAGTTTTACAGTATTCTCTGAGTATCCATCCTTACTTAGGGTTTCAAGGTTCATTTTATACTGAAAATACAAAGTAAAATCAACCTTGAAGCAAGGATCGATCCAACTAACAACCCTACACCTATCTCAGCATATCTAAACCAAAGATAGGAGTTCAAATCCCCTAAAATCCACATACTACTAAAGATGGAAAACAACAGCTCCTCGAAGAAAGGACATCCACGAAATAACACCTGAGTAATCTTCATAAGCATCTGGAAGGTGATGTGAATCCAAGAAAAACATCTCTACTGTGGACCGAATCCCCCAAATCGCTGGTTCAGCTAGCATAAATCTTCCTTGGAATGCTGAGACAAGCGTTGATTCGAGTACCAAAAGACCCCTGCATAGAAAAGAGCAAAGACTTATTACTTGACCTATTATTAAATGAAACTTAAAGGCCCTATTATATGCATAAAACAAAGCAAAGTAATGAATAAGCAATTTTAAAAAGTCACTTACCAAAACCTAACAATGTTGACCTTCAAAGGCATAACCATGCACAAAACAACACTAATAAAACTAATTATTATTTGGTTCCATAAGACTTAAGCTAGAAAATATTATACTGAATAGTCAACATAGGAGACCAACAGGAAATAAACTAGGTAGAGTGTTGGTAGCTTATCTCTAACAAGAGATGTGGCAGCTACATGCCTCTAAAATTTGTGTTATAATGAGGCTCAAAGGTCTATATATTATTTAGAAACAATTGAAACCCTACACATCCAAAAACCTAACCCTAGGAGGTGAAACGCTAGAATGTGGGCCCCGTTTGGTAACTTGGTACATAAATTTCTCAGGGTCATAACTTTAGCATACTACCTCTGTTTGACGTGCATGATACATTGTTAGAAAGATCTATTTAAGGAATACATCCATAAATGAAAAATATCAAGTTTGAAATGGACTCATGTTTAGCTGACCATTCAATGCCGAAAAAACATCGTTTAGGGCCTCAAAACGACTTTGGAAGTTTAGGACCTGAAAACTGCCAAAAATAGTAAATTGTGCTACAATTAAGGAAACTGAAAAACTGAAAGAAACAATGGTGGGGGTCCAAGTGGAATAGGTGGGTGGCCACCAATATCCTCCTAGATCACTAACATGATAGAAGACATTAAGTTGTGAAACCACTAATTGTGAATCAGGATGTACCTCAAGAGAGTGAATACCATGTGAAATGGAATCATGCAATAACTCAATGACGACACTATACTCTGCAACATTGTTTGTTGAAGGTCATAGAAAAAACCCTCCTAAAGAAAAACCTTGACCCGTAGGAGTAAAAATCACCCAAGCAACCGAAGCTGAGTTTTAAGTGTGGTGGCTAGCACCATCAGTGAATCCTACATAAACCGAAGACTCTGTCGACATCTGCCGCAACAAACAGAAGCTAGTCAACAAAATGGATCACCACAAGTAGACAAAAAATACGCTATGCAAATATACAATAATATACAACAAGTCAGCCTTGGCTAAAAATCATGCATAGTACTTTTTAAGATAGAGCCCATTTCTAGGCTCTACCAAGGATATCCCTTCATAATCGACTAACTCATAGGAACCTTTCTCTAATACACAATTGAAAAATGTAAGACCCATGCCACATGGGATTAAACTTTCCTTCCCCTAATGGTTCCTTAGCTTGGTCCCACAAGAGAACCAAGGCACCTTCACTAAACCTCTTAGGACAGATAGACTTATCGTACAGGACCTTAACACAACGCTTGTTAATATCAAGAGCCACTAAAGCATCTCAACGCTGCTCATCAAGCTGCTCCAAGTGGACGAAACTCTCTTCCAATGCAGAATTGTTTGGCAAAAGATCCACGGATAGATTCAAAGAAGGGATTTCACATTCAACTGGTAAAATTGACTCCACCCCATGCATAAGTTGATAGGGAGAAAAATCGATGGCAATCTTAACTGCAATTCAATAGACCCACAAAGTAGGATATAACATGATGTGCCAATTGGTATTGCTTTGTGCGATGGTTCATTGGAGAATGTACTTAAGTGACTTGTTCACTACTTCAACCTGCCCATTTGCTTGAGGATAGTTAGAAGAGGAATGCTCTTTCTTATATCCTAACTTCGAAGACAACTCTTCCATCATTTTTTTCTAAAAGTGCCCTCCATGATTAGTGATAAGCTCCCTCGGAATGCCAAACTGGGTGATAATCCCCAAGGAGATATGGATGCACATGGTGCGCAAGTAACCGAAGTCAAAGAATAGTGCGCAAGGCAAAGAAGTTGACAAGGGTCATCTTGGTCATAATTTTGTAGTTTTTGGTCCAATCAGTTAGGTAGCTGGTCATATGTGGACCATTTTGTAAAGGCGTAAGCCTATATAAAGACTTAGGAGTGTAGTAGAAAGATATCCATCAATGAAGATAGACATCAATTAAGCAATCAATCGATTCAGCTATTATCGAAGAGATCATGTTTTTGTCTCTTGTATTATATCTTGTGAACTATTATGCTGAGTTTATCAACCTGAAGATGTATTTTGTAGACATGTTTTGACCTGTGAAGTAATATGACATGGACTAATAATGTTGAAAACTTTGTGTCTCAGTATATAATCTTATTCTTGTTGTTTTTTTCTAGTTTAAATCATGTGATCTAAATAAGTAGATGTTGCTAGATAATTTATGTTTATGAATGATGAGATTTCTTTTCATAATGAATGTCTCCATACTTGTCGATCTCTTTGTGGAGTGACTAAGATTATGTGCTTGATGATCTAATGCAATTTTTTTTTGATGTGACTGAATATGAATGACTGATGCTAAAACCCTTGCCTGGATCTTTGGTTAAAAATGTGATAGAGATAAAATAAATGTGCAAGTCCTTCTCTTTACTGTGGAAACTTGGCTCCTGCATCCCTCCCTTAAGCATCTTGGGTGAGACTGCATATTCTTTGTAGGTATTATTGGATAGGGTAAAACATATTTGAGTCGATATTTACGGAGTCATATTGAAGAAGGGTGTCGACAGAGTGTGAACCCATGTCGACAAATCTATGTCAACAATCACCACTTGATATATGAGAACCATATATTTTAGTATCTAGCTCCTTGGCAGGGGACATTAAATTCCATCCCTGAATAATGTAGTGGTTCTTCCCATGCAACGAAAGAAATCAATAGTAATAACCATGAATATATAAATTGGTTACTTTTATCCTTCACATCGAGAGTGTTGTCTAGAAATTCATTTAATAAAAAAGTGGGCCAATTTAGTTGGACCATACAGTACATTGCTCCGATGCAGCAATTACTTATGTTGTACATTGGTTTGGTCGCATTTTTCTTAATAACTTAGTCGAAAGGAACTTGGTCATGAAATGAATAGACTAACCATTGATAGATGCTTTGCTGAATCCCCTCTTATCTCTTGTTATCCTATATTTATCATTCATCTTTGTGAGTACATTGTTTTCTTACTCCTTCTAAGTAAACAATGGTGTCGGGTCACCTCCATATTTGGGAAGCCCTGTTATTGTTGCAATTTGTTCTACATCGGCTAAAACTTTGGTATCTAGCCATAGATACCCTCAATGAAAACATACTTGAAACTACTTGACATATGTATTAAATTTGGCAATCCAGTCGAAATGAGGCATATGCATTAAATTTAAAATGTTCTACCTCTACAATCCTTAAGCCCACTCCATAGTGTTGGTTGTGGAGCCTAATATTCCTAATTCAGAGATGTTATTTCAACCATGTTTGGACCCAAGCACCTTGTTAACCAACAAAATTACCCAACTTGCTCCATATGTCCTGCACCACATAAATACATCCATTTCCTAACCCTTGTTGACCCCCACATCCTTGTTTAACCTATGCTTTCCCCTCAAAGGCTCAAAAAATATGAAAAAGGGGCTTAAAAACCCAGAAAAGAGCCAAAATGGCTCACAACGGGGCTAAATCCATTAAAAAGGGGCTAAAACCCCTAAAAGGACCTAAAAACCCCAAAGGGAACAAAGAAAGTGGCGGAACAGGCTCAAAACCCTGACCTAGGGCTAAAAAACCTAAAACAAGAGAAAAAACTATAAATAAGAGGGTGGGGGTCACTCTCAACACAACTCCATTTCTTCCTACCATTACTCTAACATATGAGTGCCATGAGAAACCATCATTCTAAAGCCATTCATCCCCTTCACTCCATTTTTCTCCACTATCCAAACATATTGTATGTTGAGCCTTGCTCCATACCACCCAACCTTGTAGAGAGGTAGATTTTTGAGCCTAGGCATGGTGGCCCCATGTTAAACCAAGTTGGAAGGTATATGGTCTCATTTATTCTATTTTCTTTTGTTCTATAGATTATTTATATATACATGCTGTGATTTTTGACATTTTGTTGTAGGTACTTCTTTATCCATTGATTCTATCCTTTCGTCCTATACACGAAAGGTAGGTGCAACTACACGTAGCTAGGGTTTATTCTCTTCTAAAGTTTGGTGACTCCATCGGGTCGATCCCATTGGGTCCCTAGGGTTTAATAATTTTTGTAGATATTTGGTTTAATATTTTCTATATATATTTGATTAGTTTCTTAGTAGTTTTCTTTCTCATTTTCTTTCATTTTCGTTACTGGTTGAGCCCTCCCGAGGCTGACCCGAAACTATTCAGCCATAGTGCCAGTTACCATCTGTCATTCTCAGTTCTGATTTTTAATTTTTTCCACGCACAGGCCAAATTTCCTATTTCATGCCTTAAAGGGTGACCCCCTTGCCTATTTTGGGCCTAAAATGGTGACACCCTCACCACATTGGCGTTGATAGGAGAGACCTACCTCTATAGGCTGAGTCACCTATTTTGGTCCGAACAAAGTGACCCATTCACCTATTTCAGGCTGAAAGAGCGGACCCCCTTGCCACATTGAACCCAAAAAGAGTGATCTGTCTCTCGGGTTGTGTGTTTCTTCTGTTTGGACTATCTGTGTGGCTCAGTCGCCTCTGTGCAACAACCTGTTTTGTCTACAAGTATTTTTTCAGATCGGTTGTGTGTGTGGTTAACTATTTAAAAACATAGATCTATTTAATTCTTGGTTAAATTTCTATAAGTTTATTCCATTCTCATTCTTAAAACCTAGTATAAATTAACCTCCTTTCCCATCCCTTCCTCCTCTACTCATTCATCACCCTCCAGGGTATTTTGAGATAAGATGGAGGCTTGATTAAGTGTAATAATATGCACATGTCATTAATATTGCTCCAAACCATTTAAAACAAGTGACTTGGAATATAGAGGGGGTGGATACCATTGGCGGTCTCACGGTGTTTGCGTCGTGCCTGTTGATCAACCTTGCATTTGAGGAGTGACCTGTGGATCTATGGGTGGGCTTGTTCCCACTGTGTTGAGAGCCCAACACTCTTTCTTGGCCAAATAGGAATACAAGGACAGGGTAGACACATTACACATTTGGAGGTTTTCAATTTAAAGTAGCACTTTTACTTCTATTCATTTTTACTGGTTTTACATATTGCAGGTTTCCCATTGCTTCATAGAAAAACCGAAACCTTGATTTCCTGCCATATAATTGAAAAAGGATTTAAAATAAACATAACTCATTCACAAAAGTGCACACAACCACACCATTCTAATCAACCAAACTCAGTTCATGACGTCAATCCAACCTCTAAAATTAATCAATTTACTTTAAGTCAAATCTTTTTGTTAGTGCAAGAAATTTTTCTCGGACTACTAAAGAACAAGCCAACACAATCTCATAAACTAAAATTAAGTAAAATAGGTTTTTAGGGTTTTGGTTTTTAGTTTTGGTTGAAAACTTCATCAATCAAGGAGGAAATAAACAAAAACAAGATAATACAAAATTGAATCATGCAAGTTGAATAAAATGGGGATCAAACACATCCCAATAAGCCATAAACATTACACATGAAATACTAATTCCACCCACATGCTACAAGCATTTACATGAATAAACCTTTAAATAGGAAATGAATTTGTAGACTGAGAAATCAACCAGATCAGAAATGAGAAAGCATGACAGGTAAAAGGGATTATCAGTTTACATATAATCAATAACAGTCATCCACTTACATAAGAGTTATAAATGCTAGCTTGAGAAATCAAAGCTCCAAAAGCCTCTCCTTGAGTGAAAAATCCCACCACAAAACTGTATGTTTGTCTTCCTTTTATCATTACAAAGGTAAATTAGTTCCATAACTACCTTCTAGGTCGAAATTTGAAACAGTTACATCAATTATTTACATAATAACTCAATATGTTTAAAGACAATTAACCCAAAAATAGCAAATCGGATTTGGAGAAATTTGAGTCTCAAAGACGCCTTAATATCTCTCGATTTGGGACACCTGTGTGAAAAATGAGAGAGTTTTTTTAAATGGATCTTCTATGAACAAAAAAATCTCTTGGGTTTTAAAAATTCCTCTTCAATTGATCAGAATACGTGCTAGAAATTTGTGACTAAAACATGAAATTATTAAATAATTAAAAACCTAAAAATAGGCCACAAAGATGAATTCTAATATCTCAAATGATAATATATGTTACAAAACTGAGAGAGGTTTTTGTGAATGATTCTGTTATGAACAAAAACCTCTTTTTATTTTCCATAATTCGTTTCCATAACCTTGTAATCGGCTCCCAATGACAATGACAAAAACAGGAAAAATAGAGCTACTATAGGAATCTCCTCATGAAAATATTTGACAAAGGACTAAAAAATGAGGGTTAGATTATAAAGAAAACTTGGAATAAAATTTTATTATAAGTTTTTTAAATCTTAAAGATATACATATTAATTAATAAGCCCAAAAGACAGACCTTAAAACTAAATTAATGAAATAATTTAACCATTAAAACCATTAAATCCAACAAAAATTACTGATTATCAAAAGTTCTTAAAATCAACATAAAATGTAAAATCATTTTAAACCAACAGTTGAAAATTAGGATAAAAAGAACAAATAAAATAAGAACAAGATATAGTTATGACATATGGCTCTTGATGCGGGATGAAGTCCTCTTTGTGAGGCTTCAAAAACCTGTAGACCTTGTCCCTTATTCATTGGGTGATGGAGTCATTTACCAAATCTATGCAACTTTCTCAAAATCTGAACACATACCTCTGAAATGACAAAATACTGCTACAAACCAGCATACTGAAAAGCATCTACATGCTCATATAGCGAGCTTATTCTGCTATTTACTCCTACTTCTAATCGAAGGAAACAACCCAATAAAGTGTAATCATACTTCCAGTGAAGCCAAGAAACCATTTGACTGAGAATCATAATTCCATGCATGCTACTGTAACATCCCTGAACCTCCGACTGGTGAAGAGGATTCTACGATAAATCAAATCATCTGGGCATCTAGCCCCATGAACATGAACATACATACATATAATGTTGAAGCATGATACTTAAAACATAAAACATATTATGAAGCATAATCATTCATATACACAACAGAAGAAAAACATATCAATAAACACTCATGCATATACAGATCAGCATCTAACATGTATATCATCATTGATCAACGGTAAATATAATTGCAGACACAAGTTAGGTAAGATTATTTATCTTATTAAGAACTTGTTCCGCAACCAGCTACGTCGCTGCAATGTTCCACCAAACCATAGGCTCGCGTGCTCCTTAATCTCTCAGCAACACTGCCACCCCAGAGCCGGGCATGATTCCCAAAGGAATAAGGAACTAACAGGCTTACACATAGACAAGGATAACAACACCTCAAGGGTACATAGTTCAGCCAAGCCAACATGGTTGGGTTTATCAGGCGAACATCAGATCAGCTAAGACAACCAAGTTGGGTTTATCAGGCCATCCAGGAGCTGGGAAACACTAAATGCTAAGCTGGTGAGCTCATTGAAGAGCTATAGACACTAACACCAGAGCCATCCTGGCCTCTAGAAACCCCAAACAAACCTAACACAAGGAAATCATTCCCTTCTATGCAACGCAGTCCCTCAGACCCTGATCTCCCTTCTAGTGCTATTCAAGGGTTATGGAGAAGAAATATAGCTCAGTAGCTCTATCTGTGTGGTTCTCAACCCCCCAGGTTTATCAAGCACCTCAGGCCCTCATTCACCACTCCAATGCAGCCCGAGGACAAAACCACTGCATGCAAGCAGCCAAACAGCTATTCAATATTTTACAGGGAAAAACACAGTTCATCAATCATGGGAAAACGGTAGCCCACAAACCACTATGAACCCACAACAACCGATCCTCAATGCAATCTCTAGAGAAATTGCATAGGCAGAAAATGGGGAAATAACAAACTCCCAAACTATGCGTGAGGAAAAATATGCAGTCAACCAAAAGTGTGAATGGAATTATGGTCACGAATCAACAATAGAGTAGCAGAACCATTACACAGGTCTGATGATGGTGGAGAAAAGACACAAAACTCTACGTGAAGAGAGAAAAGAATCGATCCACAAGCCAACAAATCCGTGAGACAAAGGAGAACCCACTGCAAGCTAGCAATCCTAGTGAAAAGGAAGAGCCAACGAACCCCTAAACATTGGAATGTGGAACCTTTTAAATCAGCCCACGTGAGGAAACTAAACAGACTCTTGATCCTCATAGTGGATAGACCATCCGCATGCAAAAGGCACATCATGGAGAGAGAGAGAGAGAGAGTAGGCATGGGTGTAGTAGTGGTCTTTTTGCCAGCAAAATATATGCCCCAACTAATCAACATAACAAATGAAGGTGGTGGTTACATGAAACAAGGGAAAATGAGCAAAACAAACAGGGTGGTGACACATGGATTTTTCCCCATGGCTCAAGGCTCATCATTTCCCCTCCTTATCCTTAGGAATCATGCCCCTTCTCAATTTAGTTGCAGTGAACATAGATGGTTGGGTTATTTAATTAAAATGCACATTTACATGATGTCACAGTTTAATAGATGTCGTATGTCCCGATATACCATCGGTGACCATTCCAATCCGAATCATAACATAACCAAATAAATGGTGGGGTTTTGTCCTTAGCTCCTCACCATGATTATTACAACATATGTATCATGTATATTTAATGCAAATGGGGTCAAAACAAACAGGGTCAAAACCAGGGTTATACATTCCCCTCCCCCTTCAATAACACTGTCCTGAGTGCTTTACAAAATTCGAACAAAATGCTACATTGATACCGCCTCGGTGTTCTATAGGATTGAACAAAAAATCGATGTGCCAATCACATGGCATCCTCCAGCTCCCACGTAGCCTCTTCAAGGTCGTAGTGCTCCCATTGCACCTTTACCTACCCTATGGCTTAGTTCTGGAGCATTGTGACCTTCCTGTCGAGGATGCACATTGGCTCGATTTGGAACTCTCCCTCGGGTTCCACCTTCCTCTTTGGAAATTCATAAAACACAATCTTGCTTAAAACAAAAAAATTTCCTCTCTTTCTTTTCAACCCTATGACTGCTGATAATCTGTCGAAATATACTGAAATACAGTTGAAAACTATTTGAAAAATCACTAAGAATTTCTCTCGAAAACCCCAATTTCCTTAGGCCCAATCGGACCTCTTCCAAGGTATCTTTCTGATTCTTTGGGGGTCAAAGAACCTAGCTCATCAGCATTCTGTTTGCTTATTTCTTCCAGCGTTTTGGTGGCAAACCAACTAAACTTTCAATTTGCATCGACGAGGAAATCAACTATTGATCGGGTGCACAGTCCCTTGAGCAGCCGCAACAGCGGAAAGTGTTCCTCCTATAGTTTTTGCAGACATCCTTTAGCTATCGGGTCTACTATCCATCGGGTGGATAGTGCTTTGGAATACCACAACTATGGGTTCATGATCCTTTGATTCTGTTCAATCGACGACCTAAGCCTTAAAAAAATTTCGATGACCTTATACTTTTCAAAAAATTTCTTCTAATTGGGTCTCTTCATTGCTAACTCTCCACTGTATCGGTGGGTTGTTTGTTTATTTCTTCCGTTGTATCGGGTCCATAGTGGCCCACTATCCCGAGTATTATCGGTGATCCATTTGTTTAACTTTATCCACTGCATCAGGTCCATGCTGCGTTGGCAGTCAAGGGCTCTGTGCATCGGATGGTTAGTCTTTTCGGCTTCCATAATAGTAGCCCATGGTCTTTCTATGTCTTCCGCAGCTCACGACTTTGTCGACGGTCGAAGCAGCTATTCTCTTATGGCATCGACACTGGGATGCACTTGTCGTCGGGTGATTATTCCTTTATGTGGATGCAATGGCAGAAAGCAGAGTCACTATGGTCTCCGCGGGGCACTCCTCAACGGTCATAGCAGTTGTTCATTGCGAAATCAGATGGATAGTTGACTAAACAGCCACGACTACGGTTCACCTTCACTGAAACTTTTTCGATTGGTGATCCAATCCACTAACATTTCCCGATGGCCGATGCTCTCATGCCTTAGGGAAAATTTTGAATTTTCTTCTTTCCTTGTCTTCTGCCGCATCAACTCTTCCATCTTTTATTCATCGACGATGACAATGACTATTCTCCTCCGATCGGTGACTAAAACACAACCATCACGGCATCGATAAGAAGAACCTGTATGCGTTAGAGGATTAGTGCACTAGGATTACGCAATGGTGGCTCTTTGAACCACTAATTCCTTCTGATGTTCATCAGCAACCCGGACAACTAACATTTCCTAATGGTCGATGAAGTCAACACTTAGAAAATTTTAAAAATTTCTTCTTCTTCTTCCACCGCATTGGTCGTCGGATCAACTATCCATCAGGAAGATAGTGTCTTAGACTACCACAACGGTGGGTGTGACATTAGCTAAAATTTTCTGATGTATTTCATTGACAGTTCCCTCATCTAACCATCGGCGATAAAAACAACTATCTTCCTCCAATCACCGATGGTCAGACTTAGAAAAAAATTTCAAAATTTTTCTCTTTACCTTCTTCCGCCGCTTCATCGGCTCGACTATCTCCTATCCATCACTAACCAAATCAACTGTTCTCTTCCGATCGATGAACTGAAGCACATCAACATCGATAGTCGAAACTTTTTCCTTGTTGGAAGACTAGTGCTCTAGGCTTCCGCAATGGCGGGTGCATGAACCACTAATGTCTTCTGATGGCCGATGATTTTGTTACTTATAAAAATTTTCTGAATTTTCTTGCCACAATTTCCTGATCACTACTGGGAAGAAGGAAACCTACCTCTGCTATCTAATATTTCATGGCCCATTCAAGCCCATGCTGCAACCAACACTCTGATACCACACTGTAACATCCCTCACCCTCCGACCGACAAAGAGGACACTACGATACATCAAATCATCCGGGCATCTAGCCCCATGAACATGAACATACATACATATAATGCTGAAGCATGATACTTAAAACATAAAACATATTATGAAGCATAATCATTCATACACACAATGGAAGAAAAACATATCAATAAACACTCATGCATATACAGATCAACATATAACATGTATATCATCATTCATCAATGGTAAATATGATTGTAGACACAAGTTAGGTAAGAATACTTATCTTATTAAGAACTTGTTCCGCAACCAGCTACGTCGCTGCAACGTTCCACCAAACCATAGGCCCACGTGCTCCTTAATCTCTCAACAACACTGCCACCCCCAAGCCGGGCATTATTCCCTAAGGAATAAGGAACTAACAGGATTACACATAGCCAAGGATAACAACACCGCAAGGGTTCACAGTTTAGCCAAGCCAACACAGTTGGGTTTATCAGGAAAACATCAAATCAGCCAAGCCAACCAAGTTGGGTTTATCAGGCCATTCAAGAGCTAGGAAAGGATAAATGCTAAGCTCATGAGCTCATTGAAGATCTACAGACACCAACACCAGAGTTAGCCTGGATTCTAGAACACCCACACACACCCAACACAAGAAAATCAGTCCCTTCTCTGCAACATAGTCCCTCAGACCCTGATCTCCCTTCCAATGCTATTCAGGTGTTATGGAGAAGAAAGCCAGCTCAAGAGCTTTTTTTATGTGGTTCTCAACCCACCAGGTTTATCAAGCACCTCAGGCCCTCATTCACCACTCCAATGCAGTCCGAGGACAAAACCACTGCATGCAAGCAGCCAAACAACTATTCAAGATTTTACAGGGAAAAACATAGTTCATCAATAATGGGAAAATAGTAGCCCACAAACCACTATGAACCCATAGCACCCGATCCTCAATGCAATCGTTGGAGAAATTGCACAGGCAGAAAATGGGGAAAGAACAAATTCCCAAACTATGCGTGATGGAAAAAGACGCAGTCAACTAATACTGTGAATGGAATTATGGTCACGAATCAACAATATAATAACAGAATCATTACAGAGGTCTAATGATGGTGGATAAAAGACACAAAACTCTACATCAACAGAGGAAAGAATCGATCCGCAAGCTAGCAATCCTAGTGAAAAGGGAGAACCAATGAACCCCTAAACATTGGAATGTGGAACCTTTTAACTCATCCCGTGTGAGGAAATTGAATAGACTCTCGATCCTCATAGTGGACAGACCATCTGCATGCAAAAGGCACATCGTGGAGAGAGAGAGAGAGTAGGCATGGGCGTAGTAGTGGTATTTTTGCCAGCAAAATAGATTCCCCAACTAATCAACAGAACAAATGAAGGTGGTGGTTGGATGAAACAAGGGAAAATGAGCAAAACAAACAGGGTGGTGACACATGGCTTTTCCCCCATGGCTCAAGGTTCATCATTTGCCCTCCTTATCCTTAGGAATCACGCCCCTTTCAATTTAGTTGCAGTGAACATATCTGGTTGGGTTATTTAATTAAAATTCACATTTACATGATGTCACAATTTAATATATGATGTATGTCCCAATATACCATCGATGACCATTCCAATCCAAATCATAACATAACCAAATTGATGGTGGGGATTTTTCCCTTAGATCCTCACCATGATTATTACAACATATGTATCATGTATATTTAATGCAAACGGGGTCAAAACTGGGGTGTTACAGCTACTATTTGAGAAAATTAACAAAAGATGTGATAAATGCAATAAAGAGTCTATAGGAATCTGATACTTATGACTAGAAATAGGAAGTATGTCAAAAGTTGGAGCATTAGAAATATTTTAAAAATGTAAATCCATCCAAGAAGCCACAGGATCATGAAATTTCTGATTTAAAACTTCAATGTCTTCATTATATTCATCATAAACTGAAGTATTCTCTTCCTCTCCATTGCTGTTCTTTTTAAACTTTGGATCAAGAATGGAAACCAAGGGATTTTCAAACTGCTTCTCAACCTTTAAATAAAACCCTTGATCAAAACTTGAACAAATAAAATTGTGAAAGTGACCATAAGTCAAGCATGGAAGCTTATTTCTTATATCAATAGTAAGAGGTTGAAGAGCAACAACTTCTTCTTCATAACATGATAATCTCATAGTAGGAACTAAGAAATTTCTACTATAATCCACTAAAAGTATATTATCATTGAAAAAGTCAGTAAATTGATATGAAGAATCAACACAAGCATCATTTATATCCTTGGTCATATGAAAATCTGAAAATGATGAAGAAAACTATCTTAAATCTTAATGATACCTACGTTCTTCTTCCTGTTCATAAGTTTGTATATCTTCAAGATGAGCCTGATCTCGAAGCATTTTGCAAGCTTGAATGTTCTCCTCCACTCCTTTTGCATCCTCAAACAATTTTCTTAAAGATGATGATTTCCTTTCTAATAGGAAAAAGACAAGATCTCAATGTTGAGCCATAACATAATATACTATAGCAAGTTTTTCCAAAGGTTTGATCTTCGGAGGCATACTGATATAAAAACTTTGAAACCTCCATTTAAATTTAGTAATTGACTCATCATTCTCTCTTTTCAAACTATAAAATTTGGAAAGAAATTGATCATAAGATTTATTCTTACCCCAATACTTCAAAAAGACATCATGTAACTCTTCCCACGATCCAATTGAATCAGCTTTTCAATTTCGAAACCAAAACCCAACATATTTAGCAAAGGATTTCGAAAATAACCTCATAACAACAACCTCATGCATGATTTCAAAATTATCAATGAAATTATGAAAAGATTATAAATGCTTCTCTGCTGTAATATGGTCTTTTCTAGTAAAATGGGGAAGATATTCAACAAAGTAAGAAGGGTAAGGATGTCAGAGAGATGGCAGCCTAAGAGGTTTAAACATCTTCTGTCTGAGTCTAGATTGAAAATCTGTGAGTTGAAAATGAGGTTCAACAAGATGTTCACAAGTTTCAGCAGTGATGGTAGAAGGTAATAGATTAGCTTTATTCTCTACAAGATGACCATAATAATCAGCTTTAAGAGATATGGGTATATGTATATCATGCTGCGCATGTATTTCAAATGAAGGAATAGGATCAACATCAATGAAACAAGAAGAATTCATATTTTCTTCTTCCAAAGAGGGATATGTACTTGAAGGTTTATGATCATCGGAATAGACAAAACAAAAAATAATTATTTTGACATGCAGTGGGAAAGACAATAAATAACTGATGAATAAGAACAAAACCTCATGGAGAAAAGTAACAAGCTGATACCTAGTCTTTCCATTTGGGTTCTTCATTTTTCTGTCAACAAAATTCCCCTTGCAGTGGAATCTTTAATCGTGGAGTCGCCGGCGAAAAATTGTAGTCTAAAATATTTTATAACTTTGTTCACTCTCAAAATTAGATGAATAATGATATCCCGGGGAATATATACTTCAACTTCGTCCCTGGAAATGACACCAAAGATGTTAGTGCCAGAAATTGTTCTTAGACTACTAAAGAACAAGCCAACACAATCTCATAAAATAAAATTAAGTAAAATAGGTTTTTAGGGTTTTTCTTTTTAGTTTTGGTTGAAAAATTCATCAATCAAGGAGGAAATAAACAAAAAACAACTAATAAAAAACTAAATCATGCAAATTTGATAAAATGGGGATGAAACACATCCCAATAAGCCATAAACATTACACATGAAATACTAATTCCACCCACAGGCTACAAGCATTTACATGAATAATCCTTTAAACAGGAAATGAATTTGTAGACTAAGCAATCAACCAGATAAAAAATGAAAAAGCATGACAGGTAAAAGGGCTTATCATTTTACATATAATCAATAACAGTCATCCACTTACATAAGAGTTATAAATGCTAACTTGAGAAATCGAAGCTCCAAAAGCCTCTCCTTGAGTGAAAAATCCCACCACAAAAGTGTATGTTTGTCTTCCTTTTATAATTACAAAGGTAAATTAGTTCCATAACTACCTTCTAGGTCGAAATTTGAAACAGTTACATCAATTAGTTACATAATAAATCAAAATCTTTAAATACAATTAACCCAAAAATAGCAAATCATATTTGGGGAAATTTGGGTCTCAAAGATGCCTTAATATCTCTCGATCCGAGACACCTGTGAAAAACATGAGAGATATTTTTGTAAACGGATCTTCTATGAACAAAAACCTCTCTTGGTTTTTAAAAATTCCTCTTCAATTGATCAGAATACATGCTAAAAATTTGTGACTAAAACAGGAAATTATTAAATAATTCAAACCCTAAAAATAGGCCACAAAGATGAATTTGAATCTCTCAAACGATAATAGCTATTACAAAACTAAGAGAGGTTTTTGTGATTGAGTCTATTTTGAACAAAAACCTATTTTGAGTTTCTAGACTTCATTTCTATCACCTTGTAATCAGCTCCCAATGATAATGACAAAAACAAGAAAAACAGAGTTGCTATAGGAATCTCCTCATGAAAATATTTGACAAAGGACTCAAAAATGAGGGTTAGATTATAAAGAAAACTTGGAATAAACTTTTATTATAATTTTTTGAAAGCTTAAAGATATACATATTAACTAATAAGCCCAAAGTACAAACCTTAAAACTAAATTAATGAAATAATTCAACCATTAAAACCATTAAATCCAACAAAAATTACTGATTATCAAAAGTTCTTAAAATCAACATAAAATGTAAAATCATTTTAAACCAACGGTTGAAAATTAGGATAATAAGAACAGATAAACTAATAACAAGATCTAGTTATAAGACTTTCAATTTTAGGACGAAAGTCCCTGATTTCCATAACTATGGGAAGTGCTTGGGATATGCCCTAAAAATCATTATGAGGAGAACCACAGGAACCCTAAAGTAGCTGGCCAATGAGAGGAATTTCCATGTGAAATGGGCCAATGACCCCTTTTGATTGAATAGTAAATCCTATGAGAAAAAAGGCAAGCATTGTATTTTGGCAATCTTGGTGGCCAAGTTACCACCTGTAAGCCAATAGGAAGCCACTAAACTGGGGTCCAATTTGCATTACCTGTTAATATGAGACAAACACCATTGATCCACCACAATCCTCCTATCATCTCAAGGGGGAGTCCCCTTCATTTGGGTCATTAAACCAGCACCGTCGAGACCATTCTCGACAATCGTCACCCTCAAAAGGCCACACAGCCTCTGACTATGACTCGAATTCCTACCAATCCGAGCCTCATCTATACACAGCACCATCCATCCCTATGGCTGGAATAGACCCCAATACCTTCTCTAGAGGGGTGATTGGAAGTGGACCTACATCCCTACCCCATATCATAGTAAACATTCTAACCATTGGTCCTAGTCCCATTGGGAATATTGTGATTAATCCACTACCCAATAGTGGCGGTTCTATACCAGCTTCTACGATTCCCATAGTACAACCTTTTATGCCCAGGGGCAGTGGTTCTTCCAATACTATTTTGACCATCCCCATTGTGGGAATTTAGTTTTAGGTACCCCTAGTCATGCAGGGACACAACTCTCCTTCACATCCTAGCACCATTGTCGCCCCCCTCATACCAGCCTTGGGTCTAACCTCTCATTCACGGCTCGCCTAAACTTGCCCGATCTGGCTAGGTTGACTAATGACCTAATATGTCATCAAGTTCAATGGGTCCCCATGCCAACCAAACTCCCCTCAGACATCCCAAAATTTGAAGGGAAGGTAGGGGAGTGCCCTCAAAACCACATAATGACATTTCATCTATGGTGCTCCTCAAACAACATTATGGATGATTCGATTAGACTCGAGATGTTCCAGCACACCCTCATAGGATGTTAGAATTTTATCATTCAAGCTAGCATTATGATATTAGGATCTTTAACTAAGAGAACAACATGCACAATAATAAACACAAGAGATAAGAGACAAAAAGAATTTTCCTCATGGAAACCATAACAAAGAAAACCTCACAAATTCCTTAGAGATAGAATGAGCACCAATAGCAGCAATAAAACCTGAAAATAGAAAATATGATCTCCACAGCTTCTCTCTCTCTCTCTCACTTGAGAGAGCTACTTCTCTCTCACTCATGTGCCCTAATGAGTGTGTGTGTGTAATAAATAGAGAGGCTCACTCTCTATTTATATTCTTTCATTCACTTGATGTCCACTTTAACATGTCGACCCCACTTAACAATTACTTACTAGAGCCGACATCTCTAGGAGAGTCTGATAACCCTAGTACCCCACAACTATGGGGAATTTTACCTCAAATAAACAAGGAGGGTTAACCTTGACACAACTATGGGGACTATTGCCCTAACTTACAATGGAGGGTTAACCTCAATGAATTTACATGACTTGTTACATTATTGAATCTCTTGATCAGAACATCAAGGCATGATGTGACTTAATTACATTATAGATACTTCTCGGAATAAACACCGAGGTACAATACATAACATATACAAGTGAATACATTTCAAAGTTACAAATACATCAACACTCCCTCTTAACTAGGAAGGTATTCTCTCGACACAATTTATCAACACAAGTCTTCTTCGTTGTATTGTCTTGATCATCATCAAGTCATATTCGTCTTCAATTCATCTTCATATTCAAGTCATCTTCATTGTCAAGTCATATTCATCATCAATTCATCTTCATTGTCAAGTCATATTCATCAAGTCTAGATCATCACTAGATCTGGATCATCACTAGATCATCATCGAGTCTGTATCATCACTTGATCTAGATCGTCACTGTTGGATCATCATCAAGTCTGGATCATCACTTGATTTGGATCGTCACTGATGGATCATCATCAAGTCTGGATAATCACTCGATCTGGATCATCACTACTGGATCATCATCAAGTATGGATCATCACTTTATTTGGATCATCACTGCTAGATCATCATCAAGTATGGATCATCATTGCTAGATCATCATCAAGTCTGGATCATCACTTGATTTAGATCATCATCACATCTACATCATCACTTGATGTGGATCATCATCAGTGCTATCTTAGAATGGTGCTATCTCTCGATTCTTCTCATCACAGGAAGTTCTACAGAGCCATCCCTTTTTCATGTTGGTTGTAGGCCTACCCTTCATGTAGGTCTTCAATAGTTATATCTGACCCTAAGTCAGAATGGCCCACCCAGGTCTTACATCTGAACTGATATTGTTAGAAAGGCATGCCCATCACTCACATCTGAACTCATCTTGTCAAAAATGCCTAGCACTCACATCTGACCATGTGTAAACACATCATGCCAAAATGGCTCAGCACTTACATCTAACCTCATCTTGTCGGAAAGACTCTGCAGTTACATCCAACCTCATCTTGTCAGAAAGGATCTGCACTTACATCCGACCTCATCTTGTCAGAAAGGCTCTGCACTTACATTTGACCATGTTCATAAACATCACATTGAAAGGGCTCTCAGTCCCAGAATGAGGATTCCTGGTAACTGACCAGGTTCCTCCATTCTCCTAGAGAATGACATCAGCCCTTATATCTAATCAAGTGGGAACACATCCCTCAATCACATCAAAATGGCCATGCACTCACATTTGATCATGTAAGACTACATCCTATAGTCATATCAGAATGGCCCTTAGTCCCAGAATGAGTATTCTTGGTAACTAACCAGGTGCCTCCATTCCAAGAATGGAATTTAGCACTTATATCTGATCATGTAGGAATCAATCCTATAGTCACATCAGAATGGTTCATCACTCACATCTGACATGGAAGAAACCAAATCCTCTCACCATGAAAGAATGGCTCAACTCTTACATCTGACCATGGAAGGAATCTAATCCTCTCACCATGTCAGAATGGCTCTAGGTCTCATCATTTCCCCTTGGATGGAACCTCGATCTCGAGAACACCAAGCTTCTCCATGAAGTACTCAAAATTCACTTTGGCCAT
Organism: Pseudotsuga menziesii; assembly: GCA_001517045.1. NCBI lineage: Eukaryota > Viridiplantae > Streptophyta > Pinopsida > Pinales > Pinaceae > Pseudotsuga > Pseudotsuga menziesii. Next base: position 653,274 of record LPNX010406563.1, read on the forward strand.
TTCTAGCATAGAATCACATCAGGGATGATTACATCCAAGGACAACCTCTAAGACTTTCCAAGACTGATTACATCTGAGGACAACCTACAAGACCATTTACGTCTGAGCAACCTACGAGCTTTGCCAAAATTTATGCTCAGATGACCTATCTCATCAGCTATGCTAGAAATCCATTTTTCAAGAGATCTTGATCTGGACCATTTCTCCTCTCTGCATCATACAAAAATGCAAGTCAGATCAACCAAATCAAATAGTAGTTTTCAAAATAAACATACTACCTACCAAATAGCAAGTGGCAACATCTTTTTCCTCAGCTATACTCAGCGACATGCAGGACTCCATCCTGCCAAACCAAGAAATCACACTTGATCCCATATTGAAGTAGCACCTCAAAGTGCTCTTCTTATCAATGGCATTTCCTGCCCAATACGAATCCACATAATCTTTTTATTCACCTCATACTTGAGCCCATAATCAACTGTACCCTTCAGGTACCTCACTGCATGATTTACAACCATTAGGTGAGCATGTCTCAATGTGTTTACAGAAAATAAAATATCTGGTCTCGTATTTGGTAGGTGAATCATTTGACAATACATCATGGCATCAACCAACTTTGATGCACCTCTGATGAAGAAACACTAAATATCTTTAGGTTCGATGCAATAGGTGTGGTCATGGCCTTGCTTTCCATTATCCTGAACCTCTTCAGGATCTCTATTGCATACTTCCCTTATCCACACCTCCATGCCTAGAACATAGTGCATCATCCCCAAGTTCTTTATCTTGAACTCAGTAACAAGTTTTCTTCTTGCAAATTTAATGAGTTCCTCTTTTATGTCAGGAACAAGTCATCGACATATAACAGGAGAACCATTGGTCTTCTGCCTCCAACCTTGAAGGAAAGTTTGGAATCCCCTTTACTCTCAGTAAAGCCTAGCATCATTATTAATCTTTCCATCATGTTGTACCATGTTGAATCTCAATATATTCTGTAGTCATTCCCTCTGAAGCGGAGCATCATTCTCCCTATGTCTTTCATACTCTATGTGCTGAAACATTCTGTACTAGAGTGACAAGTAGCTTCCTATTCTACTAATATTCTATGTATCCATCTAGGATCATTGGATACCAAGATCCTCTATCTTGAACTTTTTGAAAATTTCTTCTCACACCCATCTATGAGCTTGTCATCCTCTATATAAGATATTCATTAAGCTCCTCATGTATGTGTTATCCCATGGGTTTCTTTTGATCTCGTACAAGGCCTTCTTTCATTTTCACACATGATTCTTCCTATCATGTGTATCTCTAGTGGCTGCAAATGTCTCTTCATATTCTATGCCTCGTGCTACGAATCTTACCTTGTATCCCATGATTTTTCCACTTATTGCATGATTGAACTACGAACTTCTCTTCAGGTCTCTATACTGCATCCTAGACATCATTTTTGTTAAACTGGTAGACCCTTTCTTCTTGGTTAATTCTTCATGGCTGGAAGGATCTGCATCAATGATGTCACTACATTCATCATATTATTCTTCATCTTGAGCTATTGTCACTTGTTCTTTGGAACAAGTCTCATCCTTCTTTCCTCTTAGGCGATTGTGTACACAATCTTTCTTACAAGTCAAATTCATTTGTATGGTTATAAAAATTTCACAAGGCATATTCATAATGGAAAATTATTATGCATAAATATATGATCATGCAACTATTTTAGCCCATACAACATTCATCCATATCTCACATAAACTTTCTAGATTCCTTCCATCTCTAGCAAGACAACATTGATATTGTGCACTAATCCAATATGTCAGCAAAGAGGTTTCATTCTAGATAAGCAGTAATGGAGAGTTGTATACCACCATGAGCTACTTACACATCACATGCATATTAGTAGTAAACTATCATTAATGCAAACATTCTATCATGCATAATACATTAGCTGAATATAAACAAATGCATAACAAAACAATATCATGAAATGACAATTTAATACTTATCTTTATTTGTTTCGTGGGTAGACTCCTTCTTGAGCCTTTAGCTTAATAATCTTATTCGATCATCATTTCTTATCCAAATGCTAAGATGGATAAGAGTTTCTTCAAGAGTTGAATCATTTGTATTCCTCATCGCTTGAGGGATCTTATTTGGATGGTGAGAGCTTGATCTTCAGTTGCTCCCATCTTCTCTTCTCTTATTATGAGTCGAGCTTCTTCTTCTTATGTGTGTTCTTCCTAGAGTCTATTGAAAGTAATCACTTCCTTCTGGCACACATTCCTCGCATGAATGAATCCAATGATCATGGGAGGCCATTCAAGGTGGCTCTCATCACTTCTGCATTTTCCACTTCTTCTTTTACTGCTACAAGTTGTTCTTTGATTTGAGAGACCCTCCTAAATTATTCTAGATCTTCACATTCTTCAATTATTTTCTCAAAGTCATATTCCTATTTATGTTCTTCCCTTCAAATAGCTTGGTCAAGGATTCAACCATCTCTTTTGGTGTCTATAGGGAATACACTTATGGCATAAGGTGATCCGTGATTGAATCAACAATGATCTTCTTGACCTTGACCAAGTTCTTCTTGTGTAAGGATTTTAGCCTCATCTCCCTCTGGAACTGGAACCTCTCTCCTTATGTAGTTGTCCAATTCATTTTCTTCAGAGAGATCATATAATTACATGGTTGGAACTTGTCAAATTCACCAAGATTATCATCAAGCTGATGTGATAGATCACTTTGAAATGAGAACCTCAAATGAAAATAGAAAAAGATTAGATCTTACTGATTTTAGTTGTCCATCTTGGTTCCGGAGTTGGCTGAGCTAGGGTTTGTTAGAGAAACCATAATTTTCAAAAATTGGAATCTTTCAGATTTGATTGGATAGAAAGATAGATATCTTCAAGGTGAGCTGTCCAATGTACTCCTTTTCTAAAAACAGTGGAGGAAAACTCCCGAAACAGGAAGCCCTATTTTTCCAATTTCTTCTGCAGAAATTCCTTATACTGTTTCTATGATAACTCCGAAATAATTAATCCTCTGTGTATGAAAATTTTCAATAAGGTATCCTCTCCTATCCGTATTCCAAAACCATAGGTTTCATCATAATTGGTTTCACCAATTGGGATGTATGATCATTTTCCCCAGGTGACCTAATTCAGGATTGCTCAGAATAGAAAAGTTGTACAGACTTCCATGTGTCACTGTTTCATCTTCTGGGTCAAAAAATTGGAACAAAAAAAGTACAGTCCACGCCCTTTCTGGAACATCTTCATAATTTTCATTTGGACCTTTGTAGCCCGAGATATAGCAATTATCCCTAGGTGTCCTATTTAGGGATGAATCCTGGAAGAGGATGGAACCCTAAATTGGAGGGATCATATCTCCTAGAATATAGAAAATATGAGGCTGAATTGTGGATGAAGTGTAAATAAATATTTTATCTTTGTCCTATGAAATTTTTAGCTCCTGAGCCTTCTCCAATCCCGAGAGATAGAGAATGTACCAAAACGTATCAGTTTTAGTATTCTAGGGTTTTTCCAGCTCGGGGTCAAACTAGGGTTTGAATTTCCCATAGTTTCGCCCAACAAAAACTATTGACCCAGGTCTCTAAACTTCGATTTTGATGAGGAGATAAATCCTATGCTAGGATCACTCAAAAATTCCTCTTCTATAAAAATCCCTAATTTCCTGCACCAAAAACTGAAAATGTCTAGAACCGAATTCTGCTTTTACAGAAAGATGCGCCCTTCAATGGAGAGTTAGCATAGTATACTTTTGTTGATGGATTGTGGAGAGAGACCCAAAAATTAAGAATCCCCAAATTCTGGAGCTGCATAATATCTTCTTCTCAGGTTAGCTCTAATACCATGTTCGAATTTTATCATTCAAGCTAGCATTATGATCTTAGGATATTTAAATGAGACAAGAGACAAGAGACACACATAATTTTCCTCAGTGAAACTATAAAGGAGAAAAACCCACAACTTCCTCAGAGATAGAATGAGCACCAATAGTAGCAGTAAAACTTGAAAACAGAAAAGATGATCTCCACAGCTTCTCTCTCTCTCTCACTTGAGAGAGCTACTTCTGTTGGAGACATTTACCATCATACACACTCTTTTGGTAAAATTGGCATAGTTAAACCACTATCCTAAGTATAATTGACATTAATTGACATTAGTAGAGCATTAATTTCCATCATCCAGTCACACCCACACCTACCTATAGTCAAGGAGGCTAACTTAGCCTTCTCCTATAGTCAAGGAGGCTAACTGGATCACTCCAAGGGTGATTTGAGTGATATTAATGCACCTAATTGCTAACTGGTAGTTACAATCAGTTCAACTAGTCAGTCAATGCACCTCCTCTAATTGAATATATTATTTAATGATTATTTATTATTATTTAATGATCTGGAGTCAACAGGGTGCCTCCACCAACTTCTGATGATCATTTCAGATTCAGTTAACCTCATCGGGGTTCATTGAAGTCATGGAGCACTATAACTTGATGGTTGTCTTGCTATGACATGTGTTTTATCTCCTTCAGTTGAGATTCAGTCATTTATTACACTCTGACTTTAGTTAGGGTTTGGTGAGTCAATTAGGGTTTTGGAAAAGTGGTTAACAGAGTGTGATTGAATGGATGACAATCAGTTAAGCCAGACTCACTCACGATTTCGAATTGCATCCTTAGGTATTCAAATTTCTCAATGATTCATGCTATTGCTTGACATTGTAATTGTAACTATTCATTGTTTATTGAATATACAGAGAAGAAACCATTTATGGTTCTGATTAACACCATTTCTGAGTTATTTGTTGATTCTTTCTTGATGATATTGATTATTTGTTCCTAGATCAATGTGCAATATTAATATGGTATCAGAGCATACGGCGGGATAGAGATACATCTCTCAAACACAAGCTTTTTGATAGATTTCTCCATGAAAAGTGAGCAATCGCTAAAAATTCCAGCATTGCACCAGAAGCCAAGGCTTACCACTCAATATCCCAAGTAAAGAACTTATTGATGAAGCTTGCTTGATTGACTATGCTGGGTGTGATGAAAGCCTAGAATGTGTAGGCTATCTAACCTTATTTTTCCCTTTTTGTTTTGATTTTTAGGTTTCTACAGGTAAAGCATTTGCTACAGCATATCCACATGGCCTTGTCAGTAGATCTCTTGACTCCATACAATTTCCACACATGGAAAAATAAAATGGAGATTTAGTTGTGCTCCAAAGGACTCCATAGAATCCCCATGGACACTGAAGTTGAGCCTAGATCCACCATAGAAAAATCAAGATTCTTGAACAAGAAGGATGAAGCCTTCAGTTTCTTGTGCCTCTCTATTTCTGAAGACCTTCTCTTCCATCTTACAGATCTGAAGACAGTGAAAGAAATATGGGACAAATTGGAATATCTATATGGAAATCATGATGACTTGAGAGTTTACCAACTCAAAAATGAATTCATGTCTCTCCAACCTTCCAATTTTGGGACTCTGAATGATTTCTTTACAAAGTTCAAGCATACTGTTTTACTCTTGAAGCAATGCAAGGTGGATAAGGAAGATGATCAGCTCATCCTTGCCATCCTCTCCAAACTTGGGGCTGATTATTCAATTTTTGTTTCTACATTCCATGTGGGGAAGCTCAAAACCCCCGGATGGAAGATGCCTACACTCAATGCCTTCATTGAGTCCCTAACTAATGAACATGACAAGCTTGTCCAGATGGGGATCATCCGATCTTCCTGTGATCAAGCCCTCCATGTCTCGGGGCCCAAAGATCTGAAGGGTAAAGGAAAGTACCAGAAAAAATAGAAAACTAAATTTGATGCTCCCAAGCCTAGAGTTGAAAACCAATAGCATGATGAATCTTCCAGTTCAAGGAAGAACAAAGGAAAAGGGCACAATGGGAAAGAAAAATTCAAGTGTTCTTACTGCGAGAAGGGTTTTCACCCTGAACATGCCAGCATGAAGAAAAAGCTTGATGAAGCAACCTCTCTCCTTGAGAGGAATCACATCAACCTTCGAGTGAGATTTCAGAGGAGAGATCACCAATATTAGGAACCATAGCATAAGAAAGGTCATGCCCTCATGGCAAGCACTTTGAATTCCAAATCACTGCTGATTGACAGTGGAGCTTTGAATCACATGATGGCTGAAAAAGACTCCTTTTCATCATTGGAGATCGGAAAATCCATCCCCATCCACATGGGAGATGACTCCACCATCATTTTTGAAGGACAAAGAATGCCTAAGAGAGTCTCTTTCAGCCTAAATGATGTTGAGATAATAGAAATTGCATCCAGGAAACTCATTGCTAAAGGCCTTGCAAACCATCATGCAAAAGCCTATGAGTTCTCTCACTTTGTTGCGGATGGAAATCCCACCGCTCTGCTAACTCATGGAAATTAGGTTAGTAGGATGTGGCATGAGATGTTTGGCCATCTTAATTTCAAATATTTTCAGCAATTATAGAAATAATCCATGGTTTAAGGCCTCCTGGTCATCAAGGAAACCACGGGAATTTGCAAGGGTCGTGTGATTAGAAAACACCCTGAGCACAAGTTCGATAGGGGGAAGGCAAACCAAGCTACAAGCATATTAGGGATGATACATTATGATATCAGTGGTCCAATTCCTATCATTTCCATGAATGGATCAAGGTACCTCATTAATTTTATTGATGATTTTTCAAGGTATACATGGGTTTTCTTTCTCAAAAAGAAATCAGAAGTATGTGAAAATTTTTCTGAATTGAAGGCCTTGATCGAAAATGCCTCTGGCATTAAGATAAAGATATTGAGATATGATAATGGAGGGGAGTATTTCAGTAATGAGTTTCTGTAAATATGCTCCCAAATTGGTATTCAGGTCCAGCATTCAATTCCTCACACTCCCCAGCAGAATGGAGTAGCGGAAAGGAAGAACCGGTCTCTCAAGGAGATGACCACCCGTATGTTGGAGTCAAAGAAGCTTGCTGAAAATTTGTGGGATGAAGCCATGCATGCTGCAGCATACATTAATAATAGGGTTCCACATTCATTTTTTAAAGGAAAGACTCCTTTCGAATCATACTTTGGACACATGCCAAATGTGTCGAAGCTACGGGTGTTTGGGTCCACTGCATGGGCCCGGATTCCGCTTGATAAAAGAAGGGCTTTGCAACCGCAAATAATAGAATGTATATTTATTGGGTATCCTAATGAATATAAATGATTCAAACTTCTAGATATCAATACCAAACAGATCATCATTGAGAGAATTTTCAAGTTCGATGAGCCTCTTCAGGAGATAGAACTAGTGAAGGAGAAAACTATTGAGTTTCCTTCCTATTCTACTGAGTATTTGGTTGATGAAATTGGGGATGATGACGCTGATTTGGATCCTTTAATTTAGGATATCAATGTGTATAAATAATCAGATTATGAATCAGAACCTGAAGTGCAAAATCATCTTCCTGCATGGGCCCAACAGACACTCTCCTCCGCAGGAGACAACATTGGAAATCCGGATGATCCAAGGAGAACCCAGTCTGATTTCCAAAGAGCAGGTATTGCACTCTCTTGTTATGATAATTTTCTGTATTAAAATTTCTATTTGATGATTATTTCAGATCCAAAATCCTACTACCATTCTCGGAATGATCCGAGATGGCAAGTTACCATGGATGAAGAGATTAATTCTCTTCAGAAAAACACTACTTGGGAGCTAGTTTCTCTTCCTCCGGGAAGGAAATTGGTTCAATGCAAGTGGGTGTTTTGGAAAAATGTTGCTGCTGATGGAAGAAACTACAAATATAAGGCAAGGCATGTACCAAAATTTTTCTCTCAGGTCCAAGGAGTGGACTACCATGAGACCTTTGCACTGGTTGCAAAAATGGACTCCATTCGCCTTGTTTTGGCTATTTCAGCATCCAAGCACTGGGAGGTGCATCACATGGATGTTAAGTTATCCTTTATGCATCAAGATATTCATGAGAAGATATAAAATAAGCAGACTAAGGGCTACATCACTAATCCATCTTTGGTTTGCAAGCTAAAGAAGTCACTATATGGGTTAAAGCAGGGCCCAAGAGAGTGGCATTCCAAGATGGATGCCTTCCTTCTCTCGCAAAAATTTCAGAGATGTAGATCAGATCCAAATGTGTATTTACAGAAGTATGATGGTAATATAATTATAATTTTTTTATATTTTGATGACTTACTGATCACAGGTAGCACAGTTGCCTCCATTTCATCCATCAAAACTGCTCTCCACAATGCCTTTGAAATGAGTGATTTGGGGCTTCTAAAACAATTTTTGGGGCTCAAAATCGAGCAAAATTATGATGGGATTATGGTCACTCAGTCCAAATAAATTTCAGAACTATTAGTGAAGTTTAACATGGATGAATTTAGGCCTGCAACATTCCCTTTCCTTTCATGGATTAGCCTTGAAGAAGGAAAACACACACCTCCCATGGACTGCACTATCTATCGACAACTGATTGGTAGCTTGTTGCACTTGACACATTCTAGGCCTGATAATTGTTATGCCATGAATTTTGTATCAAGATAAATGCAGCAGCCTCATGATATTCATTGGAAGGAAGCCAAGAGGATCCTCCAGTACATTTAGGGAACTAGGACCTACGACATTCACTATGCTGCAGACTCCAAGCTAGAGCTGGTTGGATACACAGATTCCGATTGGGCGAGCGATTCTATTGATCAGAAGTCAACTTCCAGATATCTATTCATGTTTGGTGGTGGCCCCATTTTCTGTTCAAGCAAAATCAGGCTTCCATAGCACTATCTTCAACAGAGGCCGAGTATCGAGGAGCGGTAAATGCTTGCATCCAAGTAGTTCGGTTGCAAGGCATTCTTTCAGAGTTTGATCTTGGTAGTAATTTTTCCAATATCCTATTTTGTGACAACTAGATTTCTATTAAGATATCCATGGATCCATTTACTAGGTAGAGGACCAAGCATGTAGATATTCACATGCACTACATCAGGGAGCTAGTGCATGATAGGACTATCATTCTGCAATACCGCCTGATTGATGAGCAGATTGCAGACATCTTCACCAAAAGATTTTTAGAAAATAAATTCACTTTCCTCCATTCACTGTTGGGGGTGAGTTCATCAGGGTGATTGAGACTACTTTCAGTGTTCAACTTGAGGGGGGGGTTTTCCCACTGGGTTTTCCCTCTTTTCCTCACTTAGTCTATTTTGAGCATTGTTTCAGTTTCAACATTGTACAGGGTGACCTATGGCCTTAGTTGCTAGGACCCTATCATTTTTATGCATCTTTGTTTTCTAACTCTTCCTGAATATAGATTAAGGGGGGCTGTTGGAGACATTTACCATTATATACACTCTTTTGGGCAAATTGGCCTAGTTAAACCACTATCCTAAGTATAATTGACATTAATTGACATCAGTGAAGCATTAATTTCCATCATCCAGTCACACCCACACCTACCTACAGTCAAGGAGCCTTAATTAACCTTCTGCTATAGTCAAGCAGGCTAACTGGAGCACTCCGAGGGTGATTTGAGTGATATTAATACACCTAATTGCTAACTGGGGGTTACAATCAGTTCAGCCAGTTAGTTAAGGTGCCTCCTCTCATTAAATATATTATTTAATGATTATTTATTATTATTTAATGATCTGGAGTCAACAGGGCGCCTCCACCAACTTCTGATGATCAGTTCAGATTCAGTTAACCTCATCAGGGTTCATTGAAGTCATGGAGCACTAGCACATAATAGTTGGATTGCTATGACATGTGTTTGATCTCCTTCAGTTGAGATTCAATCATTTATTGCACTCTGACTTCAGTTAGGGTTTGGTGAGTCAATTAGGGTTTTGGTCAAGTGGTTAACTGAGTGTGATTGAATGGATGACAGTCAGTTAATCTAGACTCACTCATGATTTCGAATTGCCTCCTTAGGTATTCAAATTTCTCATTGATTCATGCTATTGCTTGACATTGTAATTGTAACTATTCATTTGTTTATTGAATATACAGAGGGGAAACCATTTTTGGTTCCAATTAACACCATTTCTGAGTTATTTGTTGATTATTTCTTGATGCGATTGATTAATTATTCCTAGATCAATGTGCAATATTAATAACTTATTTCTCACTCATGCACCCCAATGAGTGAGTGTGTGTAATAAATAAAGAGACTCACTCTCTATTTATATTTTTTCATTCACTTGATTTCCACTTTAACTTGTCTGCCCCACTTAACAATTACTTACTAGAACTAACATCTCTAGGAGAGTCTAATAACCCTAGTGCCCCACAACTGTGGGGACTTTTCCCTCTGATCAACAAGGAGGGTTAACCTTGACACAACTGTGGGGACTATTGCCCCGACTTACAATGGAGGGTTAACCTCAATGACTTTACATGACTTGTTACATTATTGAATCTCTCGATTGGAACATTGGTGCATGACATGACTCAATTACATTATAGATACTTCTTGAAATAAACATCACGGTACAATACATAACATATACAAGTGAATACATTCCAAAGTTACAAATACATCAACACAGGCACCGCGACCAAGTGGTACATCAAGATTCTGCAAGCCTCCTACCCAAGATTAAACTCTTTAACCTTCATGTTTTTTTAGTATTTCCAAATCCCCATATGATATGACGAGAGTGTGGATACAATCCTATATTTAGCCAAAATTTGTAAACTCACATAACCGACCACATACACGAGTGGCGGTGGCATCGGAGCTTGTGCAAGATTCCACTGGAAGATAGGATCTTCCTCAATTGGTTTTTAAAGACCTTGCTACCACCCATATCTAAGGATGTTTCCTCCAAGCACTCCCAATCTGAGGAAGAGACCATTCTTCCTAATGCCCCTCATGTCGACACCTCCTACTGCGATGTGTTGGGGGAATCCCATGCCGTGGATGGCATCATAGGCTCTATCTCCCACCATTCACAACACCATGTGGAACCACCTATGATGCCACCACACCTAAGAAACACCCCTAGTGTTTCCCACCCAAACCAAGCTCTTGAATACTCAAGGATGATGTCTCATCCCAGAGTCACAACCTCCTACACACAACCTATGCCACAACAACATGTCCATGCACCAACTTGGACAACACAACAGTATTCGAGAAAAATGACCAGATTTGTAGCCCCCCAGCTCTCTCGGTCTACTATGTGCCACCTACATAAGTAGTTTCATCCCCCGCCCCAACTCCATCAGCACCCTTGGGACAAGTTTTTTCCCAAAACAACATCCCAACCAACCTGCGCCCAATAACCAACAAGGGAAAGGAAGAAATAATCGAGCTAGGAATTAGAGAAACAACCAACTATAAGGAGGAAACCAATAGCCAAATCCTCCCAAAAACACTGGAGCAAACCAGCCAGCTCAAAATACCCAAGAACCAAACCCCCTTAGATAAAATGCCCCACTACGAACAAATCATTCATGCAAACTATGCAATTTCTATGGTTTCTATGCGCATGAATCCCCCTTCATGGGTTGTGCTAAGCAGGCCATTTAGAACAAATTTTAGAATGGTACCAACATGGGAGCTCAAGATCAACCTAATCTAGCACCACTAGGCCCTCCACCCATGGTGCTCCAGAACCCATCACCACTTCAAGGACTCCAAATTGATGACATTTGATTTGGACAATAGAGAGCCCAGAATTCCATAAACCATTGCCTTCCATATTCCAGTGTCAATTCAAATTTTTTTTGTGCATCAATGTATTTTTGACGAGGGGGAATCCACATGTGTTATGTCCACATTGGTCTAGAATAAACTCAGATCCCCCTTCTCCAACCATCCACCACTACACTGTGCGCTTATGATGGCCACCCCACAAAAGCTCAGGGAATCCTTCCACATGTCCCTATCTCATTCGCCGGTAAAATAGTGTTGATCAACATAGAATTTGTCAATGCACAGTTGTATTATAACCTTCTCCTAGGAAGGATTTACATGTATGCCATGAGAGTCATGGAATCAACTGTTTTCCACCTCATGATGTTTCCTCATGATAGGAAGATTGTGACGATGGACCAATTGACTTACCATGATCGACAGGCACCAAGCGCACCAGCCAATGTTATCCCCACTGTTGATACTGCCTTCGATAATGCAGTTACCCCCTCAATGCTAGCAATACGCCCCTGGTTTTTTTTCAACACCTCCATGATGGATTCCTTCCCCTTGGTACCACCTCCACCAGGACCAAGAAAGACTATATATTTATGCATTCTCTCATCCAACACCATTGCACCCAAAATCCAATCACAGTTGTAGTGTCAACCAGAGCTGTGAGCGCAACCTCATCTGCAGCCACAACCTCATCCACAGTCGCAACGTCATCTACAGCCACAACCCAAGCCTTAGTCACAAACTCAACCTCAGTTACTAGGGAAACATCAGGGTTCATTCCTGATCAACACAATCCTTTTATTTTTCCTTTTCCTTTTCCTTTTCCTAGCATCTAGGATCGTGAGTAAGCATGTCTTAGAAACCCACAACTTATAGGATTTCACACTGGGATTTCATGTGTGGTACCTTAAACTAGATACCCTACCTTTGAGGCCCCAGGATGTGTTGAATCCTATCCAACTAATTTAGATGGTGTCGCACCTATCTCCTGGTCCATCAAAGACTACCCCTCTTCCTCCAACAAAGAGTGGGCGAAAGGCCACCAAAACCACAACGAAAACCATTTACATGATCTCTAGCACGAGTTTCCCTTCTATCTTGTTGGCCATGGAATATCCACCTGATCTATCCCGACACCACTTATGCAATGACAGAGAGATCTATAATACTGCCTCTAGTTTTACCCCATTCCCTTTAAAGCATAGTGTGGAATTGTTTCTTCCCATAAAATACCATATTTCAGCACCCCTCCTTACCAACGATCTTTGTGTCAAAAAGGGGACATACCTCTTCACTAACTCTGATGGTTGACTCTTAAAGAATCTGCACATCGGCCTCCACGTCAAGAAAGTCTATGCCTGATATAACCACTATGAGTCCCTTATAGCGTTGTTTTTTCTTTTGTTTTGCATTGTTTTTTCCATGAGTCGATGACCCTCTCCAATACTAGTTACGTGTTTAGTCACATTGAGTCCATTGTATAACTTTGTTGCATCATTTGCATGTGAGAACGTAGATATGATCCCTGCCCCTATGTCGTTGGTAGCCTGCTGGAGCGTGCGGTCCCACATCTGCACATGCACATAGTATGTCGCACATGTGATGTATCTACCACCATGCTAGCATACCATTAGGTCCATAGACCTATCCTAGAGGTCGAGGCCTCTCTGTATCTCTTGGTTTTTCCATGCTCACGTATGGATCATCCTCTACCAAAATAGGAATCTGCCACCATTGTGCAAAAATCTCATGGGTTGAGAAACAACATTCTATAATGCATCCCTCCCTAATAATTCTTAGGTCCATTTCATAGAGTCATGCCAATTTGTGTACCACCACATGAATAGCACATTGTACCTTGATCTAGCTCCATACCCATAGGCCCCCATTTGGTCTAGTTTTTCCTTGTGCATCACTACACTAGAGGTAGCACCATTAGCTACTAGTCAGATTCATTTGGAGTCTATTTGAGACACCCCTCACACCTTCTGGGGTTCATTTTTTCTCCCTCTCTCTTTTGATGAGACCATTGTCTCATGTTTAAATAATTGATTTTTTGGACCATTTCCTGGAAGTCGAGTCATTTTGTATGCATTTGGCACATAACTATCTCTAGACCTGTATTGACATCAGATGTAGTCTAATCCTTCCACCACAACTTACACCAATTCTTTGAACATTTTCCTATATGTCACCTCGATTTGTGTTTCCCTGCCATGTCGATTCATGTGCCTCTGCTGCATCGATTTACGTGCCTCTACTGTGAACCATCCTGTGCATGTATTGGTATGTTCAAGGGCCACCTGCTCCATCCTTGCTGCATGGTTGGTCCTCTTTGACCACCTTTCACTGTCCCTCCATGGGGAACCACTAGTTCCCACAGCTTGGTTGACCATAGTGGAGTATTTGTTAAGCTCTTTTCTAACTCCTAAAAGCATGAAAATATTTTCGAGTGCCCTTGCTTCCTTTCCCTCTTGTTAAAGTATAGGAAATGGCGTCTACACAGTCTCGTTTATCTCCTTTTGCGGATTGTATATACTACCACATGCAAAGGACCACCTTGTCACATTTAAGTGAAGAACATTTCCCTCTGCATACTTTTATGCTTTCTCAGGCATTGGGATCAAACTTTATGAAAAAGCTCACCATGGGTTGTCTTTAAGCTCTTTTCCAGCCTTCTCATTAAGAAAACATCACCAAGAAAACTTGGTTTCATTCATTCTCATAGAAGTATCTGAATCACCATCTAGTCAGTATAGGTTTAACCTTTTTCGGCCTGATTGGAATTCCAATGGTAAAGAAGTCTCCCATCCCCCCAAGGATGGATGAGCTCTCCTATGTACACTTTTATCCTTTTTTAGGAACATGAGACTATCAACAAAAAATATACCCCACTAGAGTCTTCTTCATGCTTTTAGACTCTCTAAAATTGAAAGAACCATCAATCATTTACTTTCTTCAGCTCGCTAAAAATCTACAAGATTGTACCATAACTGTATCTTTTGGCGCCACCCCATGTGTTACATCTTGGCAGAATTCCCCCTGTTTGGGTCACCTTTGTTCATAGTATTCTACAATGAGTCTTACATGCATCCCATGAATACCAAAATTGTTTACCTCCCCCAAGTATTTCCCATTTGCAGTTACATTCCCGGTATAACAGGTATGATTCCCATCCCTTGAGTCAGTTTCATTTCCTATCACGTCAGCCCTTTCATCGTACTCTGAACAAAGGAATTTTGAGTCCCCTATGATTCCCTGCCCTTGTGCCCCATTCATTGTGTAAGTCCCAATATTGTTTCACACCTTTAGTTATCTCCCTCGTGCTTGTGGTCAAAGAAACACCATTGCCTTGGTTAGTTGTAGGTCTCCCTCTTTTGACGAGAACACATCTATTCCAGAGGATAGACCTAGAGGTCCTTGTATCCTGGTTTCATTAACCTCATCGATGAGTTCCTTGGACCACTTAAGAGGATCCCTTAGTGCCTCTTGGGATGGTTGTGTCTCACGTGCTCGAATTCAACCACATCATCACATGATTGATATTCATACAACGTATTGGTCCATACAGTATTTGGTTGAATACCCCAGGTGTCACTTGACTCTAGCATATTGGTGAGTCCATTAAGGGAACCAGAGAAGTTTATGTCCCTTGTGATTTTTGGGTTGCATTGGAGACAGTTTTCAGAAGCTGCAGAGTAGTGCTTCTATATAGATCCATGATTGATGTGGCATATTGTACCATAGAGACTTCGAGTCTCCATTAGTAAGTCCTTACAGTTATGTACACTTCCAGATCCAGCAAATCATCATTTATGGAGATATAGCATTCCATGAGAATTCCATGTGTCTAATGTATCAGTTCTTCAGATCACTATTGTATTGAGCCTCTCATTGAGGAAATCATCATGTCATTACAATTGTATATGATCAGCTCTCACAATTAATAGCCTTAATCTCACTATTATTTTGACATCATTACTAGCATGCCTATGCACGCCTCATCCATATACATGTCACATATTCTTTGTATCTCACCCATTGATGGGAACCAATATTAATAAAAAACCAAAGCCACCATGTCCTGAACCAGGAAGCACTACCTGTCCCCATAGATCCTATGATTTTCGTCGGCCATACGATGACATCCTACCCTCACACATTAGGGGCCAAAATATTAACCCAAAAAATTACCCAACTTGCTCCATATGGCCTCCACCACATAACGACATCCATTTCCTAACCCTTGTTGACCCCCACATCCTTGTTTAACCTATGCTTTCCCCTCAAAGGCTCAAAAAATATCAAAAAGGGGCTTAAAATCCCACAAAAGAGCCAAAATAGCTCAAAAGGGGGCTAAAACCCCTAAAAGGTCCTAAAAAACCCAAAGGGAGATAAGAAAGAGGTGGAAAGGGATTAAAACCCTAAAAAGGGATTAAAACCCCGACCAAGGTCTAAAAACCCTAAAACAAGAGAAAAATCTATAAATAAGAGGGTGGGGGTCACTCTCAACACACCTCCATTTCTTCCTACCATTACTCTTCCCATATGAGTGCCTTGAGAAACCTTCATCCTCAATCCATTCATTCCCTTCACTCCATTTTGCTCCACTACCCAAACCTATTGTATGTTGAGCCTTGATCCATACCACCCAACCTTGTAGAGGGGTAGCTTCCTGAGCCTAGGCATGGTGGCCCCATTTTAAACCAAGAGGGAAGGTATATGGTCTCATTTCTTTTGTTTGTTTTTGTTTCATAGGTTATTTAGATATACATGCTATGATTTCTGACATTTTGTTGCAGGTACTTCTTTATCCATTGACTCTATCCTTTCATCTTATAGACAGAAGGTAGGTGCAACTGCATGTAGCTAGGGTTTATTCTCTACTACACAATTGATGAGGGGGTGTGGGAGGGATTCTTCCCCTCCCCCACTATAGTCATTAGTGGGTCTAGCAGAGGATATTATTTTGGGAGACTCCCCTTGGAAGGGGTTCAAGGGGAAACACCATTGTAGAAACAATTTAGGAAAAAATCCTTGTAAAATGTTGTAAAGTTCAGAGTCATGACTTGGTGAATAATGCACGATTTATAGGCCCATAGTTTTGGGTATCCCAAGGTATTTTCCCATGGTATTCCATTTTTAAAAGGAAGGCACTGTAATACGGTTGTGTATGATATTGTAGCATTGTAAAATAAACATCTGTGATTTTGAGAGAGAGAGATTATGAGAGAGTGAAGAGGAAGTGTAGTGTGGGGTATGGAGGTTGTATCCCTTCATTTTGTTAGACGATATAATAATAAAGAACTGGCAATTTTTGTGTGGACATAGCCCATCTTGGGTGAACCATGTTATATATGTGTCTCTCTTGTAATGTGTTTTAAATTTTCATATTGTTTATTATTTATTTTTATTGCTCTACAATCCTATTTTCTAACACATAGGAACTAAATCTAGTGGCCCTCCTTGAATTTGTACAGTCTCCGTATACTTATCTTGTTTGAGTTCCCCAAACTTTAAGATATCATGGTCGATAAATGACATCTTATGCATATTGGATAGAGCATTGTCACTAGTTGGTTACTCAAACACCCAAAGGTATAGTTGGCTTGACTAAGATATACTTTGGATTCTTCCTTATCGGAACATGTGGTGCATCATCCCTTTGAGGTGGCTTATAACCATGTAGTACTGCAACAAATGCAGATGCTTCAATGTCATGGGTTCCCTTTGTTTGACTCTTGGTGTGACCCCCTATTTTATTTCTCTTCAGGGGATTATAGGTAAGGGGATCGATGGAACCTTAGGTAACTATTCCATGATAGGTACACCAACTTAACTATTGACAATAGATCCAATGGTAGTTCTTGTGCTAGAGATATTAATTCCCATAGAACTGGAGCACTTTGTCTTTTAGAATACATCGGTGGTAGCTCTATACTTTTTCTAAAGAAGTTTTGCACAATGAACACGATGACCTCCACTAGCATCCACCCTTCCCCTTTTTGAATTCATGCACAAATGTGGTAGGATTTCTAATCATGTGGGTATCTAATTAATAATACATTTGTAATGATTTATGAGGATGGCATCCAATTCATTTATATGCATCAATCTTTTCTAGAAAAATAGGACAACTTTATTTGAACGTTGCCACTTCTTTCACCATAAATGAAAGCCTTAAAGTGTATTAATTGAAGACATGACATATTAGCATGTTTTCATAATTGACTTATACAACCAACTATAATACAAAAAAACTATGATACATAATGGCTTTGACAAAAAATGACTGTCTCTTCCTTTTTTTTTGAACTCATCTTTTTAGGTACAAGGAGCCTGGATATCTCAATAGGGTTTTATCCGACTTCCATTCACTAATTCATAAAAAATGTCACCATTTAGCTTATGCAATTAAACTCCCCCTCCTTTAGTAATAAAATTTATCACATATGGACCCATCTAATGAGTTTGAAGTCTACCAATATGTTTGAATAAATTTCTATCATATAAGAGGAATAAATCCCCTCATTTGAAATGCTTTTAGGTGATGTGTCGATCACTTTCTACATGTTGGTGAGGTCCATGTATCTTGGTTTCATTAACCTCATTGATGAGTGCCTTGGACCACTTAAGAGGAGACCTTAGTGCCTCTTGGGATGGTTTTGTCTCACGTGCTCGAATTCAGCCACATCATCACGCGATTGATATTCATACATGGTATTGGTCCATACAATATTTGGTTGAAGACCCCGAGTGTCAGCTGACTCTAGAATATTGGTGAGTCCATTAAGGGAACCAGAAAGGTCTATGTCCCTTGTGATTTCTAGGTTGCATTGGAGACAATGTTTATAATCCCCACAGTAGTGTTTCTATATAGATCCATGATTGATGCGGCATATTGTACCACAGAGACTTCGAGTCTCCATTAGTAAGTCCTTATAGTTATGTACACTTCCAGATCTAGCAAATCATCATTTATGGAGATATAGCATTCCATAAGAATTCCATGTGTCTGATGTATCAGTTATTCAAATCACTATTGTATTGAGCCTCTCATTGAGGAAACCATCATGTAATTACAATTGTGTATGATCAACTCTCACAATTAAGAGCCTTGATCGCACTATTATTTTGACATTGTTATGAGCATGGATATGCCCGCCTCGTCCATATACATGTCACATATTCTTTGTATCTCACCCATTGATGGGAACAAATATTAATACAAAACCAAAGAAACCATGTCTCGAACCAGGAAGCACTGCCTCTCCCCATAGATCCTATGATGTCCATTGGCCATACGATGAGATCCTACCCTCACACATTAGGGGGCAATATATTAACCCAAAAAATTACCCAACTTGCTCCATATGGCCTCCACCACATAAAGACATCCATTTCCTAGCCCTTGTTGACCCCCACATCTTTTTTTAACCTATGCTTTCCCATCAAAGACTCAAAAAATATCAAAAAGGGGTTTAAAACCCCACAAAAGAGCCAAAATAGCTCAAAAAGGGGCTAAAGCCCTCAAAAAGGGGATAAAACCCCTAAAAGGGCCTAAAAACCCCAAAGGGAGCCAAGAAAGAGGCTAAAAGGGATTAAAACCGTAAAAAGGGATTAAAACCCCGACCAAGGGCTAAAAACCTTAAAACAAGAGAAAAATCTATAAATAAGAGGGTGGGGGTCACTCTCAACACACCTCTATTTCTTCCTACCATTACTCTTCCTGTATGAGTGCCTTGAGAAACCTTCATCCTCAATCCATTCATTCCCTTCACTCCATTTTGCTCCACTAGCCAAACCTATTGTATGTTGAGCCTTGCTCCATACCACGCAACCTTGTAGAGGGGTAGCTTCCTGAGCCTAGGCATTGTGGCCCCATTTTAAACCAAGATGGAAGGTATATGGTCTCAATTCTTTTGTTTGTTTTTGTTTCATAGATTATTTAGATATACCTGCTATGATTTCTGACATTTTGTTATAGATACTTCTTTATCCATTGACTCTATCCTTCCATCCTATAGACAGAAGGTAGGTGAAATTGCACATAGTTGGGGTTTATTCTCGGCTACACACTTGATGAGGGGGTGTGGGAGGGATTCTCCCCCTCCTCCACTATAGTCATTAGTGGGTCTAGGGGAGGATATTATTTTGGGAGACCCCCCTTGGAAGGGGTTCAAGGGGAAACACCCTTGTAGAAACAATTTAGGAAAAAATCCTTGTAAAATGTTGTAAAGTTCAAATTCATGACTTGGTGAATAATGCACGATTTACAGTCTCATAGTTTTGGGTATCCCATGGTATTTTCCCATGGTATTCCTTTTATAAAAGGAAGGCACTATAATACGATATTGTATTATATTGTAGCATTGTAAAATCAACATGTGTGATTGTGAAAGAGAGAGATTATGAGAGAGTGAAGAGGAAGTGTAGCATGGGGTATGCAATTTGTATCCCTTCATTTTATTAGACGATATAATAATAAAGAACTGGAAATTTATGTGTGGACATAGCCCATCTTGGGTGAACCATGTTATATATGTTTCTCTCTTGTAATGTGTTTTAAGTTTTCATCTTGTTTATTGTTTATTTTTATTTCTCTAAAATCCTATTTTATAACACATAGGAACTAAGTCTAGTGTCCCTCCTTCAATTTGCACAGTCTCCATATACTTATCTTTTTTGAGCTCCCCAAACTTTAAGTTATCATGGTCGGTAAATGACATGTTATGCATATTTGACAGAGCATTGTGGCTGGTTGGTTACTCAAACACCCAAAGGTATAGTCGTCTTAACTAAGATATACTTTGGATTCTTCCTTATAGGAAGATGTGGTGCATCATCCCTTCGAGGTGGCTTATAACCATGTAGTACCGTAACAAATGCAGATACTTCAATGTCATGGGTTCCCTTTGTTTGAATCTTGGTGTGACCCCCTATTTTATTTCTGTTTAGGGGATTATAGGTGAGGGGATCGATGGAACCTTAGGTAACTCTTCCATGATAGGTACACCAACTTAACTATCGACAATAGATCCAATGGTAGTTCTTGTGCTAGAGATATTAATTCCCATAGAACTAGAGCACTTTGTCTTTCAGAATACATCAATGGTAGCTCTATACTTTTTCTGAAGAAGTTTTGCACAATGAACACGATGACCTCCACTAGCATCCACCCTTCCCCTTTTTGAATTCATGCACACATGTGGTAGGATTTCTAATCATGTGGGTATCTAATTAACTAGATATTTGTAATGATTTATGAGGATGACGTCCAATTCATTTATATGCATCAATATTTTCTAAAAAAGTAGGACAGCTTTATTTGAACGTTGCCACTTCTTTCACCATAAATGAAAGCCTTAAAGTGTATTAATTGAAGGAACGCCATATTAGCATGTTTTCATAATTGACTTATACAACCAACTACGATACAAAAAAACTGCGACACATAATGACTTCAACAAAAAATGACTGTCTCTTGCCTTTTTTTTGAACTCACCATTTTAGGTACAAGGAGCTTGGATATCCCAATAGGGTTTTTTCCGACTTCCATTCAATAATCCTTCGAAAAGGTAACCATTTATCTTATGCAACTAAACTCCCCCTACTTCAGTAATACAATTTATCACATATGGACCCATCTAATGAGTTTGAAGTCTACCAATATGTTTGAATAAATTTCTATGATATAAGAGGAATATATCCCCTCATTTGAAATGATTTTAGGTGATGTGTCGATCACTTTCTACTTGTTGGTGAAATCTTGTAACAAATTGATCTTCTACCAGCTGTAATAGTTGTGACAGTGTCTCCTCAATTGCACCAGTATCAACTATTCTTAGGATAGGTATAATATACTCAATTGGCATGACATCCTCCTTCCCATAGACCGACATAAAAGGTGTGTTCCCTATTAATTTTAGCATGTAGTATGGTAGGCCCATAACACTACTGGAATATTCATATCCCAATCATCCCATCTTACATTACATACCTTAGTTAGAGCATTCTACAATATCTTATTAAAGGATTCGAAAATACTATTTGCTTGAGGATGATAAGGGGTTGTATTTCTATGTTGAATCTAGAATTCTGCTGTGAGTACTTCAATTTTATTATTAACAAAGTGCGTACCTTGATCACTTATTAAAATATTTGGGCATCCAAACCTTGTCACAAAGATAGCAAACATGAACCTCGTTGTAATCGCAATAGTGCAATATTTGATAGGAGCACCCTTAGCCCAATGTTTTATATAATTCATCATAGTGATTATTAAACAATATTGAGTCCACTTAATAGGTGGATTAATAGGTCCCATGAAATATATATCCCATTTATTGAATTTTTTCAAAGTGACATGTGGTATCAATGGAATATCATCTCGCCGTGAATATTTCCTTTTTATTTGGAACACATCATAGCTCTTTCAATATTCTGCTAAATATGTGTGTAACATTAAGCATCATAAACTAGCTTGTAAAATATTATGGGAAATCACTCTTCCACTATAATGACCACCAGACACACCACCATGTGCGTCAACGAGAATAACTAGTCGTTCATGTCCGAGAACAAATTGACGAAGTATTTCATTAGGACCCATTTTATATAATTCCCCAACAATAAGCTGAAAATTGTTAGCCTTGACAACCAATTGTTTCTTCTGGTGCTTAGTATATCCTTTTGGTGGAATTCATGTAGAAAAAAAGGTTATGATGTCTTCATAATATTCATCTGCAACCTTGACAACAAAAAATTGTGCATTGTGAAAAATTATCACCCAAATTACTAGGTTCTTCTCGAATTTATATCCTTGACATATGATCAAGGCCAACATTAAGTATTTTTTGCTTAACAACGATCTTGAATTCAAACTTCTAGAAGAGAAGAAGCCATTGAAAGATCTTCCCCTCCAACACTAGCTTATTGATTATGTATCGAAGTGCAGAGTGGTAAGTAAACATCTTAAAGTGACCACCTAAAAAGTGATGAAATTTCTGCAAAGCGTAGACCATGGTGAGATCCTCCCTTTCAGTGGTCCTATAATTATTTTCCATTATATACAACATCCTACTAGAAAAATCAATGGGGTGTTCAATGGACCCCTCACTAGGTTGGGATAGTACAACTCCTAGTGCGATAGACGATCCATCGACATGAACGTGAAATGACTTTTTCTAGTCTTAAAAAACCAATATGGGAACACAAATCATCTTCTCCTTTAACATGTCGAGACTATGTTGGCATTCTTCATTCCATTGAAACTTTGAATCCTTTTTAAGCAGCTTCTCCATTGGAGCAATAATATCAATATAATATCTTACGAACTTACGCTAATAATCAGTATGCCCCAATGTTGTCAATAATATTTTCACTGAAGTAGGTGATGGTAGATCATCTATGATTGAAATTTTAGAAGGATCCAAAAGTATTCCTTCCTTGCATACAACATACCCCAACAAAATTCCAAAGGGTGCACCAAATATACACTTTTTAAAATTTCGGGAGATCTAATATTCTTGACATCTTTCTAGCATGAGACAAATGCTATGGATGTGATCCTTGATAAGCCCATAGACTCTCCAATCATCGAAATATACTTCCAAGAACTTGTGTATGAATTCTTTAAATGAAACAACAACAATTTTAGAAGATATGGAAGAGCATTCTTGAGTCTGAAGGGAATTACCATATATTGAAAGAAAGCCCACTCTATCACAAATGTGGTATTAGGTTGATATTATTTTTCTATTTGAATTTAATGGTAGCTTGAAAATCCATCATCAAATGAATACACCTCTTGGCCACCGACACTTTCCAGTACTTCATTTGTAAAAGCAGTAGGAAATGGATCATGTAGGAAAGCATCATTAATATTTCTGAGGTCGACATAAATATGTACTTCACCTATATTATTATATTGCACAACCATAGGTATAATCCACTTGGATTCTTTGAAATGTTTGATAATTCTAGCATCCAACATCCTATCAAGATTTGCTTTGAATTTTTCTTTGTAACGTGGATTTAGTCAATATGGTAACTGCTTTACTACTTATGCATCTGGATTTATGAGGATCTTCAAATCTCCTAGGTCACCCACAACACCTTTAATTTTAGAAAACATTATTGGAAACAAGTCTTGAAATTCATGCAACAGATTGATAATCTTCTTGACAGCTCCATCATTGCAATAATCACCAATATTTTCAAAATTTGGATTTTCAGTAGAACCAGTATTTACCTTGTTATTTTCTTAGCGGCTTCAGAAAATTATTAGAGGATATACCTAGTCCTTCTATTGGTCTGCTTCATTCTGATTCTAGTATCTGGATATTACAAGGGTAATCATCTTTAGGTTCTCCAGGTTCACCTTATGTATTATAACATTGCATCATATTTTTTCGATTTTCACAGTGCATTGTGGTAGGTTCGACACAAATACCGAAATATCCTCGAAGATTTTATCCGTAACAACTTGTAAGGATGAATTGATATATAGAATCTCATCCTCATAACTGAAAGTGTGTTTGAAACTCCTTGCACATTGATCTCAGTCTATAGTGTTGCATCGCAATTATTGCAAAGTATACAATCTCCTTGGAATCATAACTAAGGCGTGGATGAATAGGTGCACCCATACCTATTGCAGTTGCAAATACCATGTCATGGTGCAAGCATTGATGTGGCCAATTGGATTCATATGTTCATTGTATTTATCCGAAATATAAATATGTTCCTCACCAAACCAAATTTTGAGCAAACTTCTACATTGTGAGTAAACTATAATATTTTGTTTATGAGCATTCGACGACCTTGTTGGAGTGGATTTTAGAGAAACATCTAGATCCAATAAATGTTTTTTTATGGTACTCTTATTTCAAACTCCCATAGAAATATGTATATGTTAGGTATCCCTTGATAAGTAGGTAATTCATGCAATTATAAACCAACCCAACGTAGTGACTTTGTAATCCTGACACACTTTCTCATTGATACTTTATGTAATCTATTGTAGCAATTTTCCAATGCCTCTCATGAATATGACAAGCAAGATATGACACTTTTCCAACCCAACATACCATCTGTAGTAGGATTGATATAGTCATCCATCCTAGATGAAATTATATATATATTATCTAGTTCTACTGTATCATACTCACCTTTGATTGGTTCCACTTATCTTTGATATTTCAATGGACCTATCGGTGTGACCACTCTCATTTTCGAGTATTTAAAAGACAAGAAGTGATTTTTGAAATCAATGATGGCATGATTGTCTATTTCCAAATCTATACCCAACAGAGTAGGATACAGATTAATATCATTGACTATTTCAATTACCTCAAAAAATTCTTAAGTTCGAATCCATTTTATGTCGATAGGAACTCTTGGTAGTTGTCCAAGTGGAAATACATTTAATTGATTTTCTAGTTGCAACTAAACTAGAGACCATACTAGCTTAGGTCATCCCATGCATTCCCATGTTTACTTATGATATTCACACCTGAGCCTAGATCCAATATTATGAAATCCATATAATAATCACCAATATGAGCATTCATAGGAAGCTAACATCCAGTTGTTTGTCTCCTATTGATATGATTAAGATATTTGTCTTGTATTTGATCATATAATTCTTCTTTATGCATGGATAACTCTTGTATTGCATGTTCATTCCTTATTAATTATAGAAAAATTCTAAAAAAATCCTTTAAACAACTTACCATTTTTGTCGGCTTCGTTTCGACGAATCGGTCGAATCGTGGTGGCATATCATAGACAGGTCCTTCATCAAACAATGGTTTAGGGAATGATGTTGATGCATTGTTTCGTCTATCTAAAAACTCATGTTGTGCCTCCAAGAACACCTTCTTCTCATTATGTACATTGAAAGGTTACTATTTCTAAGAATCTAGTCGAACTCAATAATTTGGAAGGTACCTATATACACCCTCTCCTATCGTGGCATCTCCTCTAGTTACGACATCAATAGTTGGGTGTTTTTCTCTAGGTTTAGTTGTAATCTTTTGGACATTCTGATTAGTTTTTGGTAACTGGTTCTTAATTGCATTATTTTTGGCTTGTCATTTAGCAATAAGTTATGGAAAATCCTCTATTGTATGATCTAGTTCCTGTAATGGGCATTTCTCCCCTATTACGTACATAAGTACCAACCTTAGATCATTGTGACCATAAGGAAGAGTTCAATGGAAAAAAATAGAAAGCTAAACTAAAAATTGGAAGAAAATATTTTTATTATTTTTTTAACATGTATATCGGGTAAACTAATGCAAGAAAACAAAAAAATAACCACACCTTTCTCTTGCAAGATGGGCCACTGTAGCCGTCCTCGGAAGTGGTTCTACGGCTCCACGGTTTGGTTCTCTAGTTGTCTCCATGGATAGTTTTCAAATGGGGAATGGATCCAAAGTGGGTATGGAGAATGTCTCAATGTACACCATGGGAAATGGTGTGGTAATGGGAATGATGGCAAGGAAGTATGCGAAATACCTGAGAGCACAAATGTCATAGGGTAACCACAAGTGAATGAGAAATAGGTGTTTTGGGAGAGCCCTTCAAAATGTATTTATAATATGGTCCTAGGGTTTTTTGACCCAAGGTGGTGATCCATGGTATTTTATTACCCGTGGTATTTATCTATGGTTTTTTAACCCTTTCTCTTTTATAGGATTTTGGACCCCTTTTTAGAGTTTTTTTAACCCTTTTTGGGAGAGAGTGAGGGTAAACCATAGTAAATAATGATGTTTTGGGCCATTTTTGGTAGAAATACAATTGTGAAGGTCAAAATTAAGGGAAATATGGTAAGAATATGATGTATGTATATGGTTTAGACCATGGAGAGATGAGTGAACACTTTTTAGTGTTAATATATTGCCCACTGATGTGTGAGGGCAGGTACGGACACAAACTCATTCGACATGGGTTCCCTATCTGTCTACACCCAAACCACTGTGATCTCCCTGAGCACTGACCTAGACAAGTTTTACCCCATCGAGCAATACCCATATAGTGGATGAATTCTCACCTAAGATGTTCGAGGGAGAGTTGACGGAACCAAGTTTCTACAGAATGAAGGAGGACCATGCGCATCTACTTATCAACTTAGCGCAGCATTATTCAAATGATCTAATCATTCAACTTATGTATTAATAGAACCATATGTTCATTTAACGGATAGCATTATCTTACCACAACTACAATTAACACATTGATGCACAAACAAATCTAACAGAATAACATCATTTAAAGCAGGGAAAAATCACATCATTTATAGATCCATGTCACGGATACATATTGCATTCATAATTGAGTCATAGAAGACACTAAAATAGGTAAACAAAAAATGACACAAGGATTCTGCTCAACTTTTGTCATGTCATATTAACTTCCATAGCAAAACATAAGTTCTCAAAATAGTTCCTCAAGTTGCATACACGGATCAATAAGTTCAAAATTGAACTCTGTCGCAGAAATTTAAGAAAAATCAAAGTCCCCAAGCCCCCCTAACATTCTCAATTCACCATCTACTTATAGGCTTGCGCCTTTACATCGATGGTCCAATTAACTAACTTCATAACTAATTCCTAATAGATTCTTCAAAATAGTGACCACTATCTAGAAAATGCAGCCCAAAACTACAAAAGATGACCAAAAATACACAAAATAATATAACTCTAACTTGCATGCCATTTTCCATCTTGCGCAATATCTTTGACCTTGCGCAACATCCACAATGTTGTGCAACTAACTTATCCCAAAACCACCTACCAATAGGCCCCCAACACAATCTTATGGCTCTCCGTCGAGCCACGTCAGCTGTACATGGTGTACTCATTGATCTTTAGCTTGAATCATTCATACCATTGAGTAATCTCCTTCACATGCTTTTTGACCTTCTCAACAATCTCTTTACTTCTTATCAAATCATGCGCCAATGGGTGCTCCACGATCTTATCAACAACCTCCTTTTTTCCTTCTTACACAGTTAGTAGCACAGAAAATTCCTAACAAAAAGTTGTGTGCCAATATATTGGAACTCATCTAACTACATATCGCACTTCCATTGATGCTCCTGGGCCTTTAACACATGCTGCTGCAACTCCTCTAGCTATGCAGACTTGGTGACATGGACAACTAGTGGCAGCACTCTCAGTGACATCTTTAGTGTTTCTAGCTACCCCTCTGCCTCCTGCAACTATTTTGTCAGTTTCTCCAATTGCTTATTTTGTACTACACTGCCCCAAAATTGCGTACTCGCTTCAGTTACCTTCTTTGCTTCCCACTCCATCTCCTCTAGCTGTGTCACCAGATACTCCATGGTGATTTTCCTTTTTGTGACTTGTTCAGGTGGTGTGTTTGGATGTACCAGAGCAGTCAAATATGCATTATATTGCTACAACTATGCGATGACCGCTCCAAGACATTTTTTTCTCTCTACTGCATCTAGTTCCGTGGTGCTCTCATGTAAATGCTGGTAGGAATAAAAAAATGCCTCTTCCAACCGCACTCTACTATCCCAGAGTTGTGCCTTCTCGACTACTAGTCGATATTGTTCCTTTTTCAACTCCTCAATTTCCTTAGCACTCTTCGCCCTCAAATCCTCATAGGGACCTCACTTGGTGAACCTCTCACATAGCACGTGCAATCATGGGATATTAAAGAATACCGTTAATTTTGATAAATATTGACCCAAAATATTTTTGTTGAAATCCCCTACCAATACTTAAAACCTTCCCCCCACCCCTTTTTATACCCAAATCCTTATAAACCACCCTATCCCCACACCTTAAACCCCTCATCCCCCCAATACTTGCAATATATTGGTTGAACTTTTGATAATTTTAAAACCCACAATATGAACTAATGTGCTACGATATTGGTCAAAAAGTGAATCCCCCGGGCAACTCCTCTTGTGCCTGCTTCAGCACTTCAATCTCTCTCCGTGTTTCTGTCTCCTTCTCTTGTGATCGCAAAAATTGACCGCTGATGTTATATTCTCTATGTACCAACTCCTGATTGGCGACTCTTTGCATATGCACCAATGTCTATGTGGAAATCATGTTGACGTCAATAGATAAGTCCTACAATTTCTGCAGGGAGGCGTTCAAATCCTCATTGTTTGTCTCAATTACAATCAGGGGAATTTTTACATTCTAAACCCATGTTCTAGTGCTGATTGAGCCAAAGTCCTACACAATTGCTACCTCTAGTGCTTCCTTCAAAACAACATCATATAACAAATCAAGTTGTGTTCTTACCTCAGCAAATCAATCTTCTTCTGATTTCTTCATCTCTTCAGTGGTCACATCCATTGTAGTTGTAATCTCCTTAATGAGTTGATTCAACTGTGACTCCATCCTAGGTGCTACATTGCTTGTCACACCCTGTTCCTAGCACTTCTTCATCCTTGATTCTTCAAATATGCACTATTGTTATCTACCCAAATGGCGCTTCTCCGTTCGAGTGTTGACATTTCCTATGTTGGCACACAAAAGGACATTTATGGATTGAAGGTTGCCTAAAACACTATAGATGGGCATGTTAGGAAATAAATTTATTATCCATCTAGCTTGCCATTTTTACCTTTGAATATTTTAATTGCTATATGTGCCTTTTCCTATATGCAACTCACGTACATACGTGACTTTTCTTACAGCATGTCGCATACTGTACGCGAATATTTGTAATTGCAACCCGCATACAAATTTGTACGCGGGATTCCCTTGGAGTAACTCGCGTGCCATACGTGGGTTGCCAGTATCAATACCCATGTACACTTTCCTTTGACATTAAAAATAATTAGTCGCAATTATTTGAGATTTGTTAAGCCCTTAACTATAACCATATTAACTATCTCAATCTCCTCAACCCTCGAAACTGCCTTATTTCTCTAAGTATAAATAAAGGCCTTGGGGAGGGTATTAATGAATAATACTTGGAGAGAAAAGTTATGCTGGTGGTGTCTATTCAAAAGCCTTTGGAGTAGTGGAACTTAGAATCCTTTGGTTGCAGAGGAGTCCTTGTCTCAGGCATTGGGTTGTAATCTTAACTCATTCACTATTGTTAATAAAGAGAATCCTTCTTCGAAATGTGTTTTGAATGTCTTTCATGTATTATGGTTTGATAAATATTTATGATTAAGGACTTTATATTTTGTTTATATAACCTATTCTATATACATGTATAAGCTTTCACTTGGAGGATTTTCTCTTTACAGGTGAAGGAGAAACATCCCTGAAAGCTTTGGAGGAGAAGCAGAGTGGAAGAGGACAAAACTAGGATCAACCATCATGAATCGAGTGAGTTTATCTTATCTTCTTATTTCCTTTCTGTACTCTAAAGTTGATTTCCTGCAAGTTTTATGAGTATGTTGGTAACCCTAGACCTTCAGTTATAAGGTGTTTAATCCTATAAACTGGTGACTCTGCTGGGGAGCTGAGACTGCTGTAGGTTATTTTTGTCACCCTTGACCAGTATTTGCCTTGAAGTTTGTGTGTGGTATTTTATCCTGGTTCATGCTTACCATAGTGTTTGAAAGCCTTGTGGATTTTCCTGTTTTTGAGAAAAAAATTGTACCTATACATGGGTTTCTCTCATACACAGTCACGTATAGAGGCCTGCATACGCGGGTTTCTCTCTTGGATAGTCGGGTACAGTACATGAGTTTCCCTTATACACAGTCACGTACAAGCCTGGAAATAGGGATTTTTGGGATAGGATTTGCTTGTCCCTATCCTTTTGTGATTCTTGTTTGTTAGTTGTTTTTCTTTATAAATATTGTGCAGTCAGTCTGAATATGTTGGTGGCCACACCTTGTGATTTCTTATAAAGCCCTTGGGTTTATTTTGTTCGGATTGTCTTATGTTTGCATTTTGAAGTAGGTTGGCATGTTTGGGTTATAGGTTGAAGTGTTTTGTTTGAATCAGTGATCAGGGTTTTGAACATTGTTTTTCTAGTCTATCTTTTGATAGTGGTTGGTTTGTCACTTACCTTCGTGAGTTTGCAGTGATTTCTTGTCATTGTACCCACCCAAGCTAGGGTTCTCGGTCTTCCCTTGTTGGTTGATTCTTGGTTTTATTGACCTATTTACTTCAATTTGATTATTTTATACAGTTGATGTGATCCAATTATACTCAGGTTTAGTGCATTTTAGGTGCATAGTAGAGTTTGAGCATTTTAAAAAGTGAAAAGAAAAACATTTTCAAGCTTTTTCATAAATAGTTTTCATTTCAATTTTAAAATATAATCTCAAAAACTACAAAAACATAGTATTAGTTTCTCTTTATCGTTTTCATTTGTTCATCAATCTATATTTACAAAAAGAAAAAGAAGTTTGCTTTAACAGTGGAAATTTGCTTTGAAAAAACAAAAAATACACCTTTACTTTTTTTATTTCTTATTGAGTCAAAAACACCATAGTTCATCACTCCATTTCCTTCTGAGTAAGAAATAGCCCTTTAAAATGAACGTAATAATTAAAATTTACTATTAATTTTTATTTTTAGGAGCCTTTCACCTACTAGCTTAGGCTAGATTTGTGGGATATGAAGTGTAAACTTCCCGTAAGTTTTAAAATTCAAATGTAGTGGACCATTCTTTAGGTAAATCCTTGTCTTTATCAATTGTATCTGGGAAGATCCTCTCAAAAGGGAGTCAAGCACGAGGCTGCGTGGAGGCATTGGACTGAGGAGATAACCCTTTGATTATTTGTCAAAACGTAAATCAGAACTTTTACACATCTGGGGATCCTGTCCTAGACAGATTTTTGGGGTCAGCTACCCTACCCATGCGTATGATTCAGGCTTGTGATTGTCCCCCCAGACTATTGGTATAGCTAAGGTAGCCTTTAGTCTCTTGACATTTAGGGTTCATACCTAGGTAAACCGAAAGGCTATTTCTGGTTCACCTTGGATGGGATTGGAAGGTAACCCTTGTTGTAAGTGTGGGAGGGTGGTGGGTGATTCCTCCACTGATGCCTAAGAATCACTTCAAGGACACCAAGTAATCGTTCTTCAACTTTCTTTGGGAAAGCATATCTTTCACCCTTGTTGATTGTTTGAGGCTTTAGGAATTTTTATAGTGTGTGCTTTGTGGTTTTTCTTTTGTTTAGTTGGCCTTAGGGTTTGATTTGTTAAATTTTCAATCATGGAGGACCAACCTATAAGAAGGTCAAGAAGGTTGCAAAACCTTCCTCCTCTCGTCACATTGGAACCTCCACCTCCACCCCAAAGGTGAAGATTGGACACAGATGGTTCTTTTGAACTAGTAGGAGTAACTAAAGTTCTAGGTGAACCATCACTTATAGCTAACCATATTAATCTTGATATAGTTGAGATAGAAGATTTGCAGACTGACAAGTTTACAAGGAGTTTTAACACACCCTTGATTGATTTAAACGATCCTATGATCGTTCAGGTTAGACCTTTTGATTCACCTGTTTTAGGTGTCCCTGTGGGTAGGATTATGTCTTCTGTGGGAGAAATTTCTTTTGTGTTCACCTCAGCCATTCCGGCCGAAGGGGTACTACATCCCCCAGTAAGTGCCCCTAGATCTAGTATACCTTCTACAGCTTTGACTACAGTGAGCCGGGTGGTCAAAACGCCAGTTCAATCAAACTTAGCAGGTACTTTTGGTGATATGGTTATTGGGATTCCTAGTATACCTATTGTTCCTTTATCCTTCCCATACACTACCCACAGTGGTCCGGTAGGATCCTCGACTTTCATCCAAGGATTTCCTTCGAATGGGGGGCACATTCCTCCATCCACTCCATATGTAGGCACATCACCTTCTTATGTAGGATTATAGTCTGTTAGAATAATAAACCCATATTTAGCTACATTAGACATTAATTAATCCAATTTTTGTCTTATTTGCCTAGTTTCCATATTCCACCTTATGCGAGTTGTCCTCCACACATCCAAAGTGGTAAAAATTGCTAAATTTGAGTCATGGAGCGCTTGGGAAACCACTTGGAATCAAATATACTTTATTCCTGGCCTTCCTAGCGCATGTCTTCTTTTTCTGCTTTATTGCCTGCTTTTTCTGAGTTTTAAGGAAATTGGGAAAGTTTGACTAGGTGAAGTTAACTTATTTTTTGTCCTCATCATCCTCCACTCTTTTCCCCTAATAAAAACATGTATGATTTTTCCATCCATCATCTATTATCTTTCCTAATTGATTTTTCCAATTCGTGAGCCCTTAGATAGATTTGGAAACTGCTTTATGCACCTATGGGGGATTTGCTTAGATTTAGTAAGCCTGCTTTTGACCAAATTCAAATGGAATCCTTATGCATTTGAATATATCATGTAATTATTTATTATGGAAGCCTATGACTTCACAGGGTTATCAATTGTACACTTATTCAATACAGATTAGTGTTCTGCTCCATATTCAGTCTCCTTTGTGAGTAATTTGCATGTGT
Source organism: Pseudotsuga menziesii (assembly GCA_001517045.1). NCBI lineage: Eukaryota > Viridiplantae > Streptophyta > Pinopsida > Pinales > Pinaceae > Pseudotsuga > Pseudotsuga menziesii. Next base: position 686,420 of record LPNX010406563.1, read on the forward strand.
AATTGGCAATTGTTGTGAGTGTAATTGTTCTAACACCTGGGTTCAATTTCCACATGGTATCAAAGCCTTTGTAGATTGATTTATCTCCTTCCAATTTTTTATTACAGGTTCGACATCATTGACTGGGAGCATTCTGCTGACTGAAGGGACAATTTCTGAGCTATGGATCAATCTCAGAAGATCATCTTGACTCCATTTAACTTCTTTGAATGGAAATAAGAGATGGAGATACTATTGAGAGTGAAAGGCCTCTACAGAGTGACTATGGAAATAGAATCAGAGCCCAATGTAGCTACAGAGAAGATTAAATGGCACAACAGGAGGGATGAGTCCTATGGTCTCCTGTGTCTGAGCATATCCAAAGACCCCCTTTTCAATATTGATGGATTAAAATCACCAAATGAAGTATGGGAGAATATTTTTGATCTTTTTGGTAAGACAGATGAGATGAGGGGACATCAAATTGAAAATGAATTGATCTCCCCAAGTCCCAATATCTTTGAATCCCTGCAACTCTATTTTTCCAAGTTCAAAGGCCTTGTTTTGCAGCTAAAACAGTGTGGAATCAAAAAGAAGGATGAGCAACTGGTTTTGGCCATACTCTCAAAGCTTGGCCCTAACTATTCATTGTTTGTCTCGACCTTCTATGCCACAAAGTTGACAGCTCGAGCCTAGAAAATGCCTAGCTTTGCAGATTTCATGGAATCTCTCACACAAGAACAAGATCAATTGGTGATGATGGGAACCATCAAACCTTCCAAAGACCAAGCTCTGGTTGCTGGAGATTCGAGGGTGGATTCAAAAGGAAAGAAGAAATATAATAAGCCACCTGAGCAAAAGAGAGACAAGAACAAGTCTCCAGAGGAGTCTCAAGGTTCTAAGAAGAATCCATAGAAGAAGAAGAACAAAGGAGAAATGAGCAAGTCCGCATACTATAGTAAGGGAAATCATTCTGAAAGCTCCTACATGAAGAAGAAAATAGACATGCTGACCCAAATCCTGGAGAAGAATGGCATCTCCCTTCCTGATAGCTTAAAGAAGAGGGAAGAAGGATCAAATTCAAAAGACAGAGAGAGAGTTCATGCATTGGTTGCTGGCACATCAAGCTCACCTAGTTTCATCATTGATTCTAGAGCTTCAAGACATATGGTTTCAACCAAGGAGGCATTCACCTCACTTGACATGTTGAAAGGTCCACCAATTGTACTGGGAGATGACTCTCTCACTGAAAGTTTGGGCAAAGGGAGGATTGATCTTGACCATGGTAAGTTCAACAATGTATTGTATGTTCCAGGTCTTGCCTCTAACCTCTTATCAGTGTATCATATGACACACATAGGGTCTCCAAAGAAGGTCATATTCTCCCCTGATGAAGTTGAGATCACAGAGATCTCAAGTGGTAAAGTCATTGCAAAAGGAATTGCAAATCACAATTCGAAGGTATACATGTTCTCACACTTCCTACCCTACTCAAACGCCTCTGCTCTTCTGATTCATGCTAATGAGGCAAGAAAGCTTTGGCATGAAATATTTGGCCACCTTAATTACAAGTATCTTTCTGATCTTAGTGAAAAATAAATGGTCATAGGGTTACCAAAGATTAAGTTTTCCAAAGGAGTCTGTCAAGGTTGCATCTTAGGAAAACACCCAGAGCATAAATTTGAGAAAGCTAGTCATGAGAGAACCTCTGCACCTCTTGAGTTGATCCATAGTGATGTTTCCGGCCCATTTCCTCATATTTCAATGAGTCAAGCCAACTATGCATTAACATTCATAGATGACTTTTCCAGGTATTGATAGGTTTACTTCCTGAAACACAGGTTTGAAGTTTATGGCCTCTTCAAAGTCTTTAAGGCTTTGGTTGAAAACCAGTTTGGGAGGAAACTCAAGGTTCTCAGATCTGACAATGGTGGTGAGTATGTCAAGTCTGAGTTCATTCAATATTGTGCAGATGCATCATTCTATCCCTTACACACCATAGAAGAATGGTGTTGCTAAGAGGAAGAATAGATCACTGAAAGAGATGGCAACCTGCATGATGGAGGCTAAGACTTTGCCACCAAAGTTTTGGGCCGAAGCTATAAACTGTGCAGCCTATATCCAGAATAGGGTTCCTCATAAATAGCTTGATGGTATGACTCCTTTCAAAGCATGGAGTGGGAAAAAGCTAGATGTGACCCATTTCAGGATTTTTTGGCTCAAGGGCTTGGGCTAGAATTCCAATAGAAAAGAGGAAGGCTTTGCAGCCCCAAATCCAAGAGTGTCTATTTGTTGGGTACTATAAATATTCAAAAGGGTACAAGCTGATCAATTTGAGCACAACCAAATCCTTCATTGAAAGGAGTGTTCAGTTCCAAGAAGAGCCCCTAGCAGCAGTGGAAGTTGGAGAATCCTCTTCACCACCAGAACCATTGAATGTAAGTGAAGAGATAGTTGAACTTGATGATTCTGATATGTATAATAATTATGATTTAATTTCAGATCCTAACAGTGCTACAAGACCAAAATGGGCAGCAAAGACCATTCATGCAGCTGGAGAACTAGCTAGAAATCCTAATAATCCTAGGAGGACTAGATCTCAGTTTGAGAGTGCTCTGTGCATGAAAGATCCTATCTTTGCTGAGAAATGATATCTGATGGTTGATTCAGACCCAAAGACATATGAATATGTATAAAATGATCCAATATGGAAAACAGCCATGAAAGAAGAGTTCAGCTCACTCCAGAAGAACAACACTTGGGAGTTGGTTGATCTTCCCCCAGGGAGGAAGCTAGTTCAGTGTAAGTGGGTTTACAAAACCAAATTTGATGCTGATGGTTAACCTTTGAAATAAAAGGCCATATTGGTAGCCAAGGGCTACTCACAGGTACATGGCATAGATTACAATGATACCTTTGCACTAGTGGCAAAGATGGACTCCATCAGGCTAGCCTTAGCCATTGCAGCTTCAAAGCAATGGGAGGCACATCACATGGATGTGAAGTGTGCTTTCCTGAATGGAGATATCATTTAAGATATTTACATGCAGCAGCCTTAAGTATTTTCTACTAATCCATATCTTATGTGGAGGCTAAATAAGTCATTGTATGGGCCTAAGCAAGCCCCCAAGGCTTGGTATGCCAAGATTGATAGCTTTCTGCTATCACTGAATTTTGTTCGATGCAAGTCAGATCCAAATGTATATTTGAAGCTGATACATTTTTCATTAATGATTATTGTCTTGTATGTGGATGACCTTCTCATTACAGGAATCTCAAAGGATGAAATTGCCTCCTTGAAGGATGCAATGAACCATGCCTTCTCCATGACTGATTTGGGATTATTGAGCCAATTTTTGGGGCTCAAGATTGCTCAAACCAAATATGGAATCAAAGTACATCAGTCCAAGTATGCCTTGGAATTTCTAAACAAATTCAACATGAAGGATTGCAAGCCAAGCAAGACTCCTTTCCTTTCAGGAGTTAAGCTTGAAGAAGATGATTCTTCACCTATGGTAAACAAAACACTGTATAGGCAATTGATTAGATGTTTTCTATATCTTACACATAATTGACCTGATACTTATTATGAAATAAGTGTGGCTTCAAGATACATGGGTCAGCCTCTTGAGATCCATTGGAGAGCAGCCAAAAGGATCCTTAACTTTGTTTAAGGAACAAGGACTCATGGGATCTTCTACAAAGTTAAATCTGATCTTGATTTGATTTGGTTTACTGACAATGATTGGGAAGGTGACAACACAGATTGAAAGTAAACATCAGGATATGTGTTCATGCTTGCTGAAGGGCCAATCAGCTGGTCAAGTAAGAAATAGAGTGCCATTGCACTCTCATCTACAGAAGCAAAATACAGAGGAGTTGTAAATGCAGCAACTCAATGTTTATGGTTGCAGGGGTTACTTGGTGAGTGTGGCTTCGAATCAGAGTACTCAACTACTATCTATTGTGATAATCAGAGTACCATTTGAATCTACAATGATCCAATTCAAAAATAGAGAAACAAACACATTGAGATCCATATGCACTACATCAGACAGCTTCTGCATGATGGCACCATTCACCTACTCTTCTGTTCATCTTCAGAACAAGTAGCATATATCTTCACCAAAGTTTTTTGTGAGAAGACATTCAGCAATCTCAAATCACTACTGGGTATTGCTGATAATGCTGTGAAGCATGAGTGATGACAAGATTTTCAAATTTTGTTTTTACTGTCCATGTTTAAGGGAGGATTTTTCCCACTGGGTTTTTGCCTCTTTCCTTGGTTAAATGGACATATGTAAAGGGTGACTAAGCCTTGTTGCTAGGCCCTATAATTTTCTGATATTTTACTCATAAGTTAGGCTTAAGGGGGGGTGTTATAATAATCAACCCATAGTTATCTACCTTAGACATTAATTAATCCAATTTTTGTCTTATTTGCCTAGTTTCCATATTCCACCTTATGCAAGTTGTCCTCCACACATCCAAAGTGGTCAAACTTGCTAAATTTGATTCATGGAGTGCTTGGAAAACCACTTGGAATCAAATCTTCTTTATTCCTGGCCTTCCTAGTGCATGTCTGCTTTTTCTGCTTTATTGCCTGCTTTTTCTAAGTTTTAAGGCAATTGGGAAAGTTTGACTAGGTGAAGTTAACTTGTTTTTTGTCCTCATCATCCTCCACTCTTTTATCCTAATAAAAGAATGTATGAGTTGTCCTTCCATAATCTATTATCTTGCCTAATTGATTTTTCCAATTCGTGAGCTCCTAGACAGATTTGGAAACTGCTTTATGCACCTATGGGGGATTTGCTTAGATTTAGTAAGCCTGCTTTTGACCAAATTTGAATGGCATCATTATGGATTCGAATATCTCATGTAATTATTTATTGTGGCATCCTATGACTTCACAGGGTTGGATATTGTACACTTATTAAATACATATTAGTGTTCTGCTCCATATTCAATCTCCTTTGTGAGATATTTGCATGTGTAATTGGCAATTGTTGTGAGTGTAATTGTTCTAACACCTGGGTTCAATTTCCACATAGTTTGGAAACAATACCTCTTATGGGAAAATTTTTCAAACTCCGATTTCAGCCATGTTTACGAGCTCTTCCTTTTTGTTATGTAGCGGAGGGATACCAGCTCTTGTCTTTCAGACCCTAGTTTCGATTGGGACAGCCCGAACTTCTTATACTACACCTCCCACTCACAACCCTATGGATTACAAATGGAATCTATTTTAGAGTAATCTACCCACTTCGCAATCGGTGGCAGGGGGAAACCACACCTTTACCTATGGGCATTCCGGGGTAGGTCCCTCTAATCCCCAGATTGGCACTTTTAGTGCCCCAGTTCGACTAAAACTTCCTTTCTTGGAAATGTTAAAATTTCTAGATTTGTATAAGTTGATGAATGACCCAGTGAGGCATGACCCCTCATGGCCACCTGTTCCCACCAAATTTCCATCGGAAATCCCTAAATTCGAGGGCAAAGTTGGTGAAGATCCTAGGGCTCATGCCACCACATTTCATTTATGGTGTTCTTTGAATTCACTGAATGAATATTCAGTTAGGTTGAGGCTATTCCAGAGAACCTTAACAAATACCATGGAAAAATGGTATATTGAATTCCCTTCTACTACTTTCAGTAGTTTCTGGGATTTGGCTAGTGCATTCCTTAGCCACTTTTAGCTTCCGGTCCGATATGATTTCAGAATGGACTTGTTATATACCTTTAGGAAGAACAAGGCTACCCACATCTCGGATCATATCCAAGAGTGGAGGAGGTGAAAGAACCTTATAAAAGCCACCATCCCTCCTAATTTCTTACTAGAGTGGTTCCTTAAATCCCTATTGCCCTACATATCTAAGGACGTATCCACCTCAAGAGTGATGAATGAAGACGAAGCCATTCTCAGGGACCAATAGTTGGATTTGATTTATTCACAATCTGGGATCTTATATGAGATTATCCCTGAGGCACCGAGGCCTACCCATGATGAAGAGAAGCCTAAGCCTAGACCCCATGCTGATGGTGTGGTTGGGTCCTTAAAATCTCCCACCGCAGAGTCTTTAGCTAAGCAACTTCATCAATTGTCCATCAAGTAGTCTACGATGGAGGTAGAAAAGGCTGCCCTCTCCCCCTAGAGTGAAAATGTTTTTGCACAAACCTCTCAGAAGGGCAATTAGTAGTCTGGTGGGAAGAAAAAGAGAGGAAATAAAGGAGAGGGAAACCAAAACAAGCAGAAGCCCACGAATAGTGTTGATGGGGGCAAGAAAGAAAAGAAGAATTTTAAGTTCTAATGTAAGTTGTGCCATGAGGATCATCTTACTCACCTTTGTCCCCTTATGGAACAAGCCCAGAAGCTACTTAAATCTCAACAACCAGTTGTCCTGAAGGATCCTTTTCCCCAAGGGCAGAACTCAGCTTCAGCTTCTAATGTAGCAGGGGGCACTAAAAATTCCTCTGACCCAAACTATATCAACATGGTTCGATCTTCGAATTTGTTATAGATGAGGAATAAAAATTATGAGAAAGAGACTTCTAAGAAGGGTAAAAATGTAGGTGAAACTTCTAACCCTCTCACGATAGAGAAGCCTACTGAAACTATGACGAAGATACCGAAAGGTGTCTTTAAGAAGACCTTGCATAACCATAATGCTAGGGCTGCTTCAAACTACTCCATGGTTGAATATCTATCCCAAACCTTATGTGCAATGTCAGCTTTAGAGGTGTTAGAGAGTTGTCCCGCCTAGCGGGATGCCCTCTTATCAGCTTTAGGAAGCATGGACTCATCGAGTCTCATGGTGAAATTTCATTCGTTTGATGTTAAAATTCACCTACCTTACCATGTAGCCTTATCAATAGATGTCATCCATGGTGGAAAGACCATTGGAAGGGAAGTTGTTGATGAGGGTGCTTCTACATGCGTTATGTCCTTGACCTATTGGAAATATCTCAGATCCCCAGAGCTGGTCCTATCAAACACTCTACTTACTGCTTTCAATGGAATATCATTCCATCTGCATTGTATCCTGTCGAATTTTGAAATTAAGCTAGCAGGGAAAGCAGTGTCTATTGAGGTAGAAGTAATTGATGCACCCTTGGACTATAATCTTCTTCTGGGAAGAAACTAGACTTATGCGATGTCCTCTATTGCATCAGTTGTCTTTTGTGTACTGATTTTTCCACATGAGGGAAAGTTGGTTACTATTGACCAGCTTGATTTTACTCAAAAAGGTCGTTTAGAGTCTAATGAGTCTACTGTTCCATTGGTTGATCAGGTAAAACCTACTGCATAGAGCTTGGGTGTTGGAATGTACACATCACTAATGGGAACATGTGATCTTCCAACCCCGGTTAACTATATTGGTTCTGCTAGTGTGGGGATGTCCATAGCCACGGTTGTTGATAGGATTGATCCTTGGGTTCTCCCTTCCCCCCATGAACCAGAGGTTCCCTTATTGGCAATGGAAGTAGCTTACCAAGCTATCACTCACACCACTGTTGACCCCATTCCGGATCCTCTCACAGTATCGAAGGATCTGGAAGAAGTCTATTTTCCCACATGGGAAGAAAACTCTTTGCACTCTACCGACTGTTTATATATGGTTTTACCTTATGATGAAGCCATATTGGAAGCCATGAGTGGACGTGGTAAGATCTATGAGGATCTTCACCATCGATCCTATTTTCTTCCAGAACTAAGCAGAATAGAAAATCAAGAGTTTTGTTTGAGACTGTCAGAAGATGTTGATACACCCATTAATCCCTTACCTAGGGAAGGAATGTTTGCCGAGGGGAATATGGCAAATATTTCCGCTACTATACCTATTAACATCTCTGTAAATCTTGATGTCATGGAAAACATATACATAGGTGCAAACTACTCTCCTGAAGAGATTGCTATCTATACTAGCTTGTTTAAGGAATTCCATAATGTCTTTTCCTGGTCATATGAGGAGATGCCAGGAATTGATCCATCAATTGTTGAACATGAAATATGAACATATTTTGATGCCAAACCTGTTCAACAAAAGTTAAGACCTGTTAACCCACGCAAAGTGGTGGCTGTGAAGGCCTAAGTTGAAAAACTGTTGACGGCTGGTTTTATCTATCCCATAGCTTTGACAGAATGGGTATCCAACCATGCTCCTATTGATAAGAAGCAAGGGACTATCCGTGTATGTACTGACTTCAGAGATTTGAATAAAGCCTATCCTAAAGACAACTATCCCACACCATTTATAGACCATATTATAGATGCTTGGGTGGGAAGTGAAGTGTTCTCATTTATGGATGGTTTCGCTGGATACAATCAAATTCAAATAAAACTGGAAGAACAACATAAAACTACTTTCATTTGTCCTTGGGGTGCCTTCGTGTACAAGAAAATTCCCTTTGGATTGAAAAATGCTAGGGAAACCTTTCAATGGGATATGAACTTTTCCTTCCATGATATTAAAGCCATTGTCGAACCTTACCTTGATGATCTGCCTGCACATTCTCGTAAGAGGATTCAACATCCAGATCACTTACAGTTGATATTTGAGAGATGCAGATATTATAAAATCCACTTGAATCCCCACAAGTGTGTATTCGGTGTCAAGTCAGGAATATTTCTCGGGTTCATTGTCTCTAATAGAGGCATCCAGGTGGATCCATTAAAAGTAGAGGCCATTGTAAATCTACCTCCTCCTCGGTCTATTAGGCAACTTCAAAGTCTGCAAGGGAATTCTAATTTTCTTCGACATTTTATTGTTAACTATGCCAAGATTACTAAGGGTTTCATGTGCCTGGTCAAACAGGACACCCCATTTGTATGGGATGAAACTATACAACTTGCTTTCGAGGCATTGAAAAAATATTTGTTGTTGGCACCCTTATTGCATCCACCAGATTATTCTAGAGATTTTATATTGTATCTGGCTGCGTCTGAGTCGACCATTGGGGTAGTACTAGTCCAGGAGGACGATAAGCTCGTAGAACATGTCATTTACTATCTTAGTTGTACTTTGGCTGGACCTGAACTTAGGTACTCCCATGTTGAGAAATTAGACTTAGCAGCTGTTTATGCTATTAAGAGGTTACGTCACTACATTTTACTGCGGACCACAACAGTACTGGAAGATGTGAATCCATTTCAATATGTTTTGTCCCGATGGATTGTTGGGGTAAAATTCAATAAATGGATAGTCATTCTCCAAGAGTTTGACTTGGATTTTCAGTCCGCTAAGTCTAAGAAGTCCTTAGTTTTTGCTGAGCTTATAGCAGAATTTCCTACTGAAGAAGATGTAGCCATTGAAGATGACTCATTCCCAAATGAGCATATATTCTTAATATCCACCTCTGATCCTTGGTACGAGGATATTCTTATATATCTCCAGACTTTGAAGTACCCTGCAGCTTCCTCATGGGAGGAACGATGTAAATTATGTTTTCATGATAAGAACTACCTCATCATAGGAGATACATTATATCGAAGAGGGGTAGATTCCATTTTACGTCGATGCCTTACCCATGAGGAAGCAAAAATTGTCTTGAATGATTCCCATAGTGGAACATGTGGGGGTCATTTATCTAGGTTAAAAATGGCCCAGAAGATACTACGTGCCGGTTATTTCTGGCCCACGATATTCAAAGATTGTGTGGAAGCAGTGAAGCGCTATCATCCTTGTCAGCTTTACACCAGGAAAATGCGGTCACATCCTGCTCCGTTGTTTCCCATTGTCTCGGTAGGCCCCTTCATGAAATGGGGGATTGATTACATGGCATGTAACCCAGCCTCGGCTGGGGGGCATAAATATATTATTGTCGCTGTTGACTATTTTACGAAATGGGCAGAGGCAATGCCTACTTTTAAAGCCGACGGGGAAACAACAGCTTTCTTTGTATTCAATCAGATTATAGCACAGTTTGGTATACCCTGATTATCATTGACCATGGCAGTCATTTTCAAAATAGCATGATGACAAAACTGACCACTATGCTCAGATTCAGACAAGAACAATCATCTTCGTACTATCTGCAAGAAAATGGTCAGGTTGAGGCTGTAAACAAAACTTTAAAAACTATCCTTAAACATACAATTGATGCAGCCCATTCTAACTGGCACATCATGCTATATCCTGCTCTTTGGGCCTACTGAACTAATGTAAAAACTGCTATGGGTTTCTCCCCCTTCCAACTCATCCATGGAGTGGAAGCAGTTTCCCTGATTGAGTGTGAAATCCCATCTCTTAAAATAGCCATTCATGTGTTACCTGATATGACAAAGCTTGAGGAACATATGGTACATTTAGAACACCTTGATGAACAACGTAGAGATGCACTGACTCCTAATCAAGCTCATAAGAATAGGGTCAAAAATCAATATGATAAATTGGTCAAACCTCAGGTTTTATCTGATGGAGAACTTGTTTTGCTTTGGGACCAAGACAAAGAACCCTGGGGGGTAGGAAAATTCAAGGCCATGTGGTTAGGACCTTATGTCGTGTCAAAAGTCTTAAAGAAGGGCGCATATGAGTTAATTGATTTTGATGGGAACAAGCTGCCTGAGCCTAGAAATGGGCTCTACCTAAAGAAGTACTATGCTTAGGCTTAGCACTTTTTCTTGTATTTTTATGTACATTAGTTTGTCGATTTTGTTTTTTATACCATCTGCTGGTTGTTGTAGATGTCTTCTGAAAGGTATATAGGTTTCGACAATGGCACCGACTGCCACACTTGTAATCTAGCTTCAGCAGTGTGGGTCATTTACTCTCCCTCAGAACAACTAGTTGCCACAGGAGGTGCTTGCATAGGTCCTGCTTCTAATAATGTTGCTGAATATAGGGCTGTAATTGAGCTTCTATGGGATACTTTGTCACGTGGTATCACCCAACTCGAAGTCTGTCCGGACTCTCAACTGGTGGTTTCCCAGCTCAATCAAGCTTATCAGGTGTGAAACCCTATCCTATTGTGTCAGTTCATTCCAATTAGGTTATTGGAAAGAAATTTTGAAGTCATTATATTCAATCACATTCCAAGAAATCAGAATTCATTTACTGATGCATATGCTAATTACATTTTAGATTGGAATCTAACACACATTTCATAAAAATATACAGCATGCACATAAAAAACACTTGTAAATAAACTAACAACAACAACATATATATATATGTAAGTACTTGTTCATAGATAGGTTGAGTCTGATCCTCAGATCTAGTCATAACTGTATAATATACAAAAATATACAAAAATGTGGATCACAACCCATCAAAATGTCCTAGATCTAAGCAGGACCACCCTGGTCACTTGGACCACCTTGGTCCCCATGGTCTCTCTGTACTCTGGCTTCCTCAACCTCTTCAGCTTCAGTAGCCTCCATTGCATCTATGTATACAAGAAATTCTCTAGCCACTCACCTCAAAAGGCGTAACCAGACAGGTGGAACTCCAAACACAAACTCCTACATGACAGCCAAGATATGCTCTATCCTCAAAGTGGGAACTCTTTGGGTAAGCCTGGCCATCTTCCCCTCAAGAACCCTAATAAGCCCCAGGTCTTCGCCTACGATAGGATGAAAAAACATACGTGGATTCCCCTCAGTGTGGATCGGTCCAATATCTGCATTTTGACATGTTTATAGGATTAAGACTTGTACACATATGTATATATCTATCATTTTAAAATTCATAAAAAATTTAAAAAATGTTAAAAATTAATTTTTTTTTACCTAGCTCTCCCCATGCTCCTCCTGGAGGGAGGACAAGGTTTGGATCACCTCAAAAATCCATGCTGACATACGGAAACTGCTCTAGTGCTGGTAGTTGTTGTTCCCACCAGATATAGAAATCATCATCATATACACTCTGCACTGTGTCTCCTCCTCCTTGACAGAGGAAGATGTCTCCCCATCTGCTCAGCCTTGGCTAACGTGGAGATCGGACTGGTAGGGGTATGGCGGGGCTCAACCCTGGTACTCTCGAAGAAGAAGAAGGCAACCAATATGCTAGAATACCCAAATTTCTTTCGCCTTCCTCTCTTGCAATTAAAGAGTTGTCTTTTCATAATGGGGACAACTTCTAAACACCAATCATACAGGGCACCATGCATACAATCCATCACCAACCTCATTTGGTTCCATGTATCTAAATGTAATGGAGAGGATCCTACAATCCTCATGATGGTGCTTGTCAGTACCTGTAGTGTGAAATCACAGATATGTACAATAGGGGCACAGCTTTGAGTGCCAACATTTCCTATGTTGGCACACAAAAGGACATTTATGGATTGAAGGTTGCCTAAAACACTATAGATGGGAATGTTAGGAAATACCTTTATTATCCATCTAGCTTGCCATTTTTACCTTTGAATATGTTAATTGTTGTATGTACCTTTTCCTATATGCAACTTGTGTACATACGCGACTTTTCCTACAGCATGTCGCGTACTATACACTAATATTTGTAATTGCAACCCGTGTACAGATCTGTACATGGGATTCCCTTGGAGTAACTCATGTGTCATATGTGGGTTGCTAGTATCAATACCCATGTATACTTTCCTTTGACATTAAAAATAATAAATCGCAATTATTTGAGATTTGTTAAGCCCTTAACTATAACCATCTTAACTGTCTCAACCTCCTCAACCCTTGAAACTTCCTTATTTCTCTAATTATAAATAAAGGCCTTAGGGAGGGTATTAATGAATAATACTTGGAGAGAAAAGTTATGCTGGTGGTGTCTATTCAGAAGTCTTTGGAGCAGTGGAACTCAAAATCCTTTGGTTGCAGAGGAGTCCTTGTCTCAAGCGTTGGGTTGTAATCTTAACTCCTTCACTATTGTTAATAAAGAGAATCCTTATTCCAAATGTGTTTTGAATGTCTTTCATGTATCATGGTTTGATAAATATTTATGATTAAGCACTCTATATTTTTTTTTATCTAACTTGTTCTATATACATGTATAAGCTTGCACTCAGAGGATTTTCTCTTTACAAGTGAAGGAGAAACATCCCTGAAAGCTTTGGAGGAGAAGCAGAGTGGAAGAGGACAAAACTAGGATCAACCGTCATGAATCAAGTGAGTTTATCTTATCTTCTTATTTCCTTTTTGTACTCTAAAGTTGATTTCCTACAAGTTTTATGAGTATGTTGGTAACCCCAGACCTTCGGTTATAAGGTGCTTATTCATGTACAACAACTATTCTTCTTAGTTCATGGGTATCCACGTCGACTTTGCATCGAAATCATGGTGACTGTACTGGTCAGGATTAGGTACTAGATCAACTTGTGCATCCTCCGGTGGGCCTGTCGATACTTCTTCCAAGCTGACCAATTCTCTCCATTCTATAGGCCAATCATTAACAATTTCCTCCAAATTTGCATCAGATAACTTGTAAGGTGTTAGCAACCATTGTTTCTCTGGGTCTCACCGCACTTGCACATGAATAGCATGTGGGCCAATCATGAACCGAGAAACCCACTGGTAATTCATTATAGCTTCCTCAGATAAGTGTGGAACTTTTATAGTTGTGGCCTGCAGCGCTTCCTAGTAAATCTAAAATTGAACCACACAATTCTTCAGTATTTTAGCTTCATTAACCCACCATAGGTTCTCGTAGTGTGCCCCCTTGCACACTTTTACTATTTCCATGTCCATACCTTAATACTCATATGGCTCCATCCAGGCCAGGAGCGCAATTAAGGTTAGTATCCAAGTGTATGTGAATGGGAGCAGCCCCACTTGGACTGCCACCGCATCCTTTGTCAACTAGTTCATTAGAAACAACAACCAATTCATTTGAACTCCTTTTGCACACTGCTTTGCACATGAATTAACTCCAAAATTACATTGGGTAGGCCTATTCATCCGCACGATATTGGTTGCCAAAATTTGTGCTCCAATGCGAACAACTAGATCATTGATGATGTTGACGTGATATGCCCATACAACCCTCTTTAATCCATAGCCCTTATTTAGTCTTACTGTAAGTATCTTGTCGTTCTCCCTTCCTCTAAAATACTACGAGGGGTTTGGTCCATCCTTAGGCAGCCCCGTGATCTCTGATATTAGTGCCAATGTGATTTCCACTGGTGTGTCCAACCAAAAATTCCCACTGTTAAAACATTCTAAAAGTTTCTTTATGCAGGCATTTGCCTCATTCCACCACCCAAAATGCAACATGTTGATAAATATCAATAGTCCTTATCTATCTAAGTCACATTCCCAATCCTGTGGAATCCATAATATCAGGCCACCTCCAACTTCTACCATAGGTTCATAGGGTTCCTCTGTGACTGTTGTCGATGCAAGTAAATCCTGATCATCATTTTTCATTACCATTACCACTGGAACAATATCCATAGTGCATTTCATACCTTGCAGTATCATTGACATCTTCACTAAGTATTTATGGTTCTTAGACATTTTCCTTAGCTTCACAACAGGCCACGTGGAAGGAACATACCCAAGGATATCCGCAATGGACACCCCTGTGCGGGCTGCTAACTCCACAGCCCTTGAAGTCAAAGGAATCAGCTACACAGGTGCCTCCTCTTGTGCCCGTGCATACATTCTTGTCTTTCACTTCTTTGGTGCCAGGTATCTATGCCATTTCCCTCCCCTCTTATTCTTTGGAACAAAGGAAGATCCCATCGACATACTTGCGACTTCTTCCTCAATGGTGACTAGAATGACCAGTGAATCCCTCTCACTGGAAATTTCAACCGTAACTTTCTCACTCTACATGCCCTGCAACTTTGTGAATTTATGCAACTATCCCAAATCTACTCCTAATTCCCCCAATCACCACACTTCAATCGATGCAACTCAATACAACTATTCAACTCAATAACACATCTCAAAACAACTCTTTAGCTCAATAACTCAACTCACAGTTGTTGGTAAATTTGACTAAAGGGACTTGTCTACAGCCTATCTATCCTTAACTATAGGGAAGGTGAATCCTATTGATAGAATCTATGCAATAATGGACAATCTCCTAAAATTTCTACACTTTTTCAAAGGAGAGTGAGAAAGGGAAGGGAGGAGGTTACCTCTTGCAACGTGTCATTTGGTGAAGATACTTTTGCTTCAACCTCCATGGCATTTATGCCTCCATTAGCAGCATCTAGCTAGTTCCTTACCTCTAGCTCTTAAAAAACTTCAAAAAAGACATGAAATATATCTACTAAATGTTGTAAGAATACATGAAACAAACATGGATTGAAACACAATATTTAGAGGAAATTTGAATTGCCTCATATTAAACTGAGATGAAAGTGATTACAACCTAATAATGGGTGAATCCCTTTCTCCCTTACTCTAAAATACCCCTATCCATCAATGCCAATGATAAAAGAAACTATGATGTGCAAGAAAGCTTCTATCTATCTTCTCATTCCTCCAACATGCCTTTTCTCTCTAATTTGTCCTCTTTAATTCACCTCACATGCCTTCCATTTATAGGATTGGGATTTGAGCATCCTATTAGCACCTGATTTGACTTGAATAGAAAGAATATTTTCTGCCCCATGAGGAAGGGAGCAAGACCTGCAAAGTTTTCACAGTGAGAGGCCTCGAGAGAGCTGTAATAGGCTCTTAATGAGAAGGGAAGTCTCTGACAGGAAAACCGGAAGCTTATAAAGGTGAGGGGACCAATCACTAGTCATGATTCGTCAAGTGGAAGAGAACTCATGAATCAAAGGTGTACATGAGCCCACTCATGATTGGATGTGCAGAAGGAGAGGATGAATACCTATCAAATGGAACAACGAAGACGGAAACTTTTTCGACGGTCAGGATGAGAGGTAGATGCATATCAATGGTGGAGGCCATTTCGTAAGTTCAAAAAGCATATCAAAGATCTCCTTTCCAAATCTGCAAAATGAGTTAAACCATAATGATTTGCAATGGTTGAGATTGTGGAGATATTATATTGACGATGGAGATGAATTCCTCCAATCTAAAGTGCACTGTGGAGAAAGTGATCCAAATTTCATAACATATGTTAAAGGGGTGATCTGTTTGATGGAGGAGATCAACGCAGAGGAAAATCTACGGTGCAGGACTATTCCACCAACCGTAAGTGCTGGAAAGGAAATCTTGGCTTGAAAAGGTGAAATATGATAAAAATCTCCACATTGAATGGTGAGATGGTGGGGATTCCTGCAAATCAATGGTAGAGTTTATATCCCGCAGAATGGAGGTGCACGAGTCTGAGAAAGTAGAACATGATCTTACAAAATATGGTGGCAAGGATCACGCAGTTCTAGATATTGGGTCCTAGATCTATGGATAAGATTGCATCTGAGGGGAAATATGCATGGTTAGATAAGAAAGTAAAGTAATATAAAAGTCGGCACATGGATCAAATAGATTATCATTCTACGGCATTGGGAAGAGAGGGTTTCAGACTGTGTAAACCGTGCCAGCTTGGAAAAGACTCTGAAGAAATATGTCAACCACACTGGTATGCCTTTCCTATATTAAGCTATTTTCTCATGGTGGAATTGGAGGATTCATAGGCTCAAAACCTCGAGGTTCAAGGAGCTGAGGACGCCCTCACAGATAAATACGCTGAGGTATTTGATATTATCATGCTAAATGATAGGTAGAAGTCACTCAAGCTAAGCTAAAGGCTATCCAATAATAGAGAATCGACACTCATGGAGTGTTTCATTCCTTCTTCTTTTACTTTTCTGTTGGACAAACCCCTGGCTGCCCTAAATTCATAAAATGGTGCATCAACAATTATTCCCCATCCGAAGGCATTATCCATTAGAGGAAATTTGAACTCAAAATGAGCCTTTTAAATTTAAATCAAATTCCAAGTCATCATGTGTTAGCCAATGAAATTGATTTAAATTTGAAATACCGTATAGGTCTTAAACACTTTTTTAATATAAATTTGGGGATAGGTATCATAAAAAAAACTACTTTTTTTGTTTGTATTTTCGACATATCTCCCCGTCGTTTTACTCAAATTTTGATCGGGAGAGATAGTTGGATGTGGAATTAAATTCTACATCCAACGAGTACCCACTTAGCATACTTTTGACAGACCCCATTACCCCAAAAACAAGAAATACCTGAAAAATGTTATGATGATGTCATCATCATGTTTTTTCAGGTATTTCTTGTTTTTGGGGTAGCGGGGTCCATCATAAATATGTCGAGTGGGTGCCCATTGGATGCAGAATTTAATTCCACATCCAACGAGCTCTCTTGATCGAAATTTGAGTAAAAACACGAGGAGATATGTCAAAAATACAAACAAAAAAGTAGTTTTTTTCTTTTCTTCCTCCAAAATTAATAAATATTATTTTATTATTTTAACTATTATTTTATTAATTTTTTTAGGAGGACCATTTTAAGTTGAAATTTCCTCTAATGATGGATTTGTCTAGGTCTAGGTTTTTGTGTCCTATTAACTCCCTCAACATCTGAAACACCCTATTAATCCTTTCCGAATTTACCCAGATGTCCAGTGAATATAATGAAGAAGATATACTTGGTTCTTTTCAAGGGTCCTTGGATGAAAAAAATGACGTTTTCCTCAGAACCTGTTTGAAACTAGAGAGCTAGTTGTTAGACCCCCCATTCCCCATTGATTTTGACCTATTCAATGAAGAGACTCAGTCTGTGATAACCCTAGCAAGCCAGTTCTTAGGTATGGACTCGAACCAATTCGTCACTGAACCTTTATTAAGCCTCATTTTTATCCTCAGTACCGGTCAAATGATGTCTAAACTATAGAGTCATTCCTCACCACCCATATGTATACAATTTGATTATTTCTTAGCAAGAAATATAAATGCCCAGTTGATTAATTTCAGTTAGTCCAGAACCTTCAGGTTCCAGTATCTTCTTATGAAGATGTTTTTGAGTTTTAATGACGATGACCTGTAGCTCCAAAAAATGGTTCTGATGAAGGATATGCATAGGGATTACTGTAAGTTTATGAATGCCCTCATGGCTCCAGTATATGAGGTCCTCTTCCAATAAAGGCTATTGAGGGTCTTACCAGAGATAAAAAGCATGTTGTAACCGTCCCCTGAAAGAAGAGTCAAGGATTCGTTTCTCTCAGAAGATAATACAATGATAAGAGTCTATGATTTTACACATCAACCATATGTCCTCCCAACATTTTTGACGTTGAGGGTGTTTGCACTAGAATTAATCAAGAAATGGTTGACTGTTGAAAACGAACATTTTATAAGTATCAGGAAACATGCAGATATCAAGTTTCCATGGGCAGTGGGTCCTTTTACTGTTAAAAACAAATTGTCCTTGCCAAAGGTTGAAATTTTTCTCAGATGGAGAGGGATTGCAATGGAGGATACAGTCGAATATGACCCTCATCCCATCATCTTCAATAGGAGGCAAGCAAATAAAAGAAATACATTCAAGCACGTTGAAGTAGCGGGGTTGGCGGAAAGGGCCAAATAGATGAAGCACCCTGGAGATATTCACTCTAATGAAGATATGTCAGAAGAGTCATCCTCCTTTGCCTTGGTGGATGTTTCCCCTCAGCCAAACCTCTCCTATATTATAGCCACAGCCACACAAATCACAACCTTGGCTAGCTTGTTTGATAGGGAAAATAAAAGAGAATACCAAGAAGCCATGGAGGTAGAGGAAGGGGAGATGGCCAGGATGCCCAAGAAACAAAAAAATGAAGAATCAGATAAACTCACGAAGAGTTCCTAGGCTAAGGGAAAGAATAAAATGGTAAAATTTAAAGGTCCATCCTTCACGATTCAAGAATAAACTTTTATTAGTGTTCCTAAAGAAGCATTAAGCAGATACAAGTCTAACGCCAAGCTATTGGAGAAATACAAAGAACGTAGAAAGAGGGACTTTGAATAAAAATAGAGGTTGTGTGAGTAGGTGGAAAAACTGTCAGGTCAGAAGACCTCCTTGGATACGGTCAGAGACCTGACCAAGGGCATGTTGAATTTGGCCGTGATCACAGGAGACAAGGTAGCGGAGTTAGAGGTATACCCGAAAATAATCCCTAATACTAACATAATTAATTTGCATCAAGGGATAAGTGACGTCCTCTATATGGATGTGCTCCAAGATGCTTTACAAATATCAAAATTGATGGCTAATAAGAAAAGGGTTGAAGAGATGATCTAAAAAAAGAGGGTGGAAAACAAGGATTATCAAACGTAAATCACAAAGTTCCAAATAGATCTATCAATAGCAGAAAACCTGGGAGATAAAGGTATCGCCACATAAAGGCTACTGAAGGAAAAGGAAGGAACGATCCAGTTGTTGAAGAAAAAGCTAGAAATCCGTTCTACTCGGCTTATATAGATTGCTGAATTGACTGAGATTGGAAAGGAGAGGGAGATCCTAAACACCAAGTTGATTGATTGTAAGGCCAAACTACTCACACAGGAAGAGAAGGAGAGACAGTGGAAGAAAGATGCAGAGCTCTGGGCCAAGGAAAAATGAGCCTTTGAAGCAAGGAAAGCTAAGTTGGAGAAGGAATTAAAGGAACTAAAAGAAAAAACTCAGGAACAGAAAGAGCCTGTGGCCCAATTATCCACAACGACTAGTGCAGACTCACTCTCCCATGCCATGTCCTAGGTAAGCCTCAAAGCTCTAGATATCACTGGCCTAACAAAGTAGAATCAATATTTGATGGACATGGCTAATGTCAAAGAAGGGATGAAGAAGAAGGTGGATGAGCATTGTAGAGAATTAGAATTTAGGAACAGTGAATTATCAAAACAAGTTTCAGGCCAAGAAGCTCTTATAGTGGTGAAACACCTCATTTCATACATGATAATAGTGGAGTCAAACAAAGTATGACCATACTTGGATTTTATCCAAGATAAGGAAGACACTATAAAAGAGGCCAAAAAACACATCTAGAGAGCTAAGTTCGACCTGCATAAAAAGCCCTTAGACACAGGTGAAGGTGCAATCAATTTCCTAAATATATTAATAGTTAAAGACATCAAACAAGGGAACATTAAAGATAGGATCCCATTCATCACATCGACCAGAAGGGTGGTTCACAAACACCGCCATTTAAAGGTGGTCAAGGAAAAATAGAATTTTGCACACAAACAGGCTGACGACTTCATAGCGATGTTTAAACCTCTGGTCCAGATAGGGATCCCTTTATTCTGGGAATAAAAAGGGACCAATGCTATCCAAAAAAGAGTATTATGACATATTGGTTGAATGCAGGAAGGATCATAGACAATTCAAGGATATAGCTCAGCAATCGCTTTCAGGAATGACCGTGATCAAAACCTTGTCCTAGGAATTTGATTTATTATTTGATTTCAATATTTGTTCACAAACTTACCAATGGATCCTTATTTGGAGATCCTAGAACTCGGAGTATTGGAAGAAGAGATGGTAAAGCTAGAGACACTAACAAATAACCAATGGAAGTTGATCGAGAACTATAGTAAATAAAAATCTAGGTTATGCCAAGGATGATGGGCTCTAAAAACAACCATAACCAAATATACATGTGCAAGGAAATCAAGTGAGCCTATTAAGAACCCGTGTCAAACCCCCTCTTTATTTTTTTGGTATATTTTATCAGATGCATATGCTTTGTAAGTCATCCAATTAGTATGATGTATTATCCCACATTCATGGGGAGTAAGTAATAGTTGTTAAGTTTTCCAGTTAATAGGTTGCATTATCCCACATTCATGTGGAGTAATAGTTGTTTAGATTGGACTTAAATATATAAGTATGTGTTGAGGCTATTGAAAGCACCGAAGAGTTATTTTGTATTGAGCTTGCTCAAAGGAGGTTTCCCCATTGAAGTGGCCCATGATCAACAAAATATATTTTGTTCTCCAATAGTTTTTCATTCTCATTGTTTATTGTAGGGGGATCCCCACATCTGGTATCATAGCACTTTCCTTGGCACAAGTGGGAATTTTTTTTTCTTTAAAAAAAAAAAGATGGAAAAATTGGGTGGCGACTTTCAGATCAATTTCTGAAAATTTATGCATAAAATTAGAAGAATCACAATTCATATCTAAATTCCTCTTTCAAAAATACGCATTTTCAAAAAACAAATCAGCTCATTTGGAGTTCTAAAAGTGCAGATATCGCGGATTTAAAATCAGCAAGTTTTCAGAATTTCGGTGAAGGCTGCGGAAACTACAAAGCGAAAATCTTTTGACCGGGTGCCCAGATTTCTATTCCGATTTCATGGGTAGAATAAGAGTGGTTGTTCTAGTTTTGGAAGCAGGAAATAATGGCGACTCTGAGCAATATAGATCAGTTTATGCTCATTTTAAAAGTTTTCGTCTCAAAACCCTAGGTCTAATTACGGGTTTTTGAGCATTGGGTGGAATTTCTGCCACATTTTTTCTAGCAGTGTGATTGTTGTAGTATTTATTCTTATTGTAGTGGTATTTTTCATTCAAATTAGGGAATAAAACCTATTTTCTTAACTGTGGGAAGTACTTGGGCATAGCCCTAAAACTCATTGTGAGGAGTACCACAGGAACCCCGAAGTAGTTGGCCATTGAGAGGACCTGCCAAGCGAAAAGGGCAACGACCCCCACCAGATTGACTAGATTCCTATTCATGAGGAAAACCAAAGAGTTGTCATTTTTGGCCAAGCAGTTAGCAGTTTTACCTGCACCGTGAAGTGAGGGGTACTGCCCCAATACTCGAGCCTGAGACAACCTTGGTGGCCGATTGACTACCTTTGAACCAATAGGAAGCCGATTATACTTGGGTTCTATCTCTATTTACAGTTGATAACATGCATAATTTTATAATTGTCATATATCATTTACTCCATTTCCTATTGATAAAGCACAGCTTCTAGCACCGGCACAGATAAGTTCTTTAGAGAGAAAAAAAACAAAAAAATTTATAAATTTCTAATTTTCAGCCATATCTTCCTTGATTTAGCACCGTTTTCCTTGAAATTTCACTGTCACCCCCATGCTACCATTTAGAATATTCCTTCATTGAGGCCCTTATCCCCAATTTTACTTCATTAAGGCCAAAATCCCAAACTTGTCAATTTTTAGAATTTGTCCTAAATTCTATGATTCTCATCCAATTGCCTTCAAATTTTTCCACGGTGTTCTTTTTCAATTTCTAATTCATTGTCCCTCTCTACCACATCGTCCAATTCCTTCATCTCACCTCTAAAATTCCCATTTTCTGCTTCTTGTCCCTAAAAAGGTGTCCAAAACCCCATAAAACCCCAATTACCCCCCAAAATTTTTCCCAAATCAAAAATCTCCTTTTCGAAAACCCTCTCCATTTTTGTTTTCACTACCCATTACCTTCAACAACAAAAAAAACCTGCTTATGATTGTTACCCGCGCCAGAGCAAATAAACAAATGGAAGAAGAACTTGTCGCCATTAGGTCCAAACTTGAGGATCTAGATCAAAAATTTCTCGGCTCAATCGTCAGCATTCACCCATGGACAACCGCCACCAGCCTGAGTCTTCTACAGACACTGGGTTCTCATTGTTTAGCCACTACCGCGGGACGAAGGTAGATTTTCCTCGCTTCAATGGTGATGATCTGACTAGATGGATTTATAAGGTAGAACAATATTTCAGTCTGCATAACATTTTTTATTTCAATAAAGTCCCCCTTGCATCCTTTCATTTGGAACATGAAGCACTTCAATGGTTCTGTTGGTACATCAAGGCTCATGTTGAGCCAAACTGGACATATTTTTCCTAACTCCTCTTACAGCGATTTGGTCCTAGTGCTTTTGATGACTTCACAGGATCACTCACCAAACTTCGCCAAACTGGAACTGTGCGAGAGTATTAGACAGAATTTGAGAAACTCACCAATCACACCAAGGGATTGCTTGATGCATTCTACCTTAGTTGTTTTATCAGTGGTATGAAGGATGCAATACACTCTGAGGTTAAAATGTTCTTCCCCCACACAATGATGGAAGCCCTCTGGTTGGCTAAGCTAGTAGAGGACAAGATTCGGGCTCAACAACTCTCCATATCCACTCTTGTTCAATTTAGACCTATGGTTCCTCAAAGAACCCAAAATCTGCCAGCTCCTAGAACCACTCCTATCAAGCAATTGTATGAAGCATAGATGTGGGAACATCGGGAAAAAGGGATTTGTTATAATTGTGACGAGAAATTCACCCGAGGACATAGATGTGTTGAGAAAAAGCTCTATCTCTTGGATGTGGATTCTCCGCCTGCACTTGAAATTTGTGAAGCTAATCAGGATCCAGTAGACGCTCAGGTCGACATTTAGCAACCACCTGTTGACCCTCATTCTCATGACGAACACCCCAAGACATCTCTCCATGCATTAGTCGGAGTCACCGCCCCACAAACCATGCAGGTCAAGGGTTTCTTTAAGAAAATTCCTCTTACAATACTCATTGATTCTAGTAGCACCCATAACTTCATTGACCATCAGATTTCCAAACAAGCTGATAGTTTTTTCCATCCTTGCTCCATCTTTAAAGTCATGGTTGCTAATGGGAGCACCTTACCTTGCAAAGGAAAGTGCCGCAAAGTGTGTATCTCTATTGGAGATTATAACTTTCACTCTAACATGTTTGCCATGCCTCTAGGAGGATGTGATGTGATTTTGGGAACTCAATGGTTACACACACTTGGACCCATCTTATGGGATTTTGCTGAACTATGGATGCGATTTCCAGTCAATGGGAACAAATACAAATTCAACGGCTTACAACCAAGTTCTCTTAGCATCATCAGTTTCCATCGCATGGAAAAGATCCTTAAGACAAATTCACATGGTGTCATTGCTCAGCTCCATTTCATTTAGATGCAACCTTCAGCAGTCTCAACTACTCCCTTGGATCTTTCATTTCGATGCACCTTTCAAATGCCTTATTTTTCCAAGCTCTTCACTCTTGAGAGTGATGCTTAGGACAATGGAATTGGGGTTTTCCTCTTTTAAGGTGAACATCCCATTTCCTTCACCGACAAATGCAATTCTGGAAATAATTTATCCACCTCTACATATGAGAAGGAAATGATGACTATTTTGCACACAATATAGAAGTGGTGGCCATCCTTGTTAGAGAATCCTTTCGGCATCAAGATTGATCACCAGAGTTTGAAATATTTCCTGGAACAATGGGTATCATCCCCAACAAAACAAAAATGGGTTATCAAACTCATGGATTATGACTATGAGAAGGCTAAGGACAATATTGTGGTGGATGCTCTTTTCCACACATTTGATGCCCATGTTTCTCTTTCAGTTATTTCTATGCCTCTTCCAACTTGGTTACACTCTCTTCAACAAGGCTATGTCAATGAATCCTCATTATTTGAAGTCATCAAACAGTTGGCCAATAACCCTTCTGTGGTACCATAGTCCTTTTGGGATGGATTTTCTCTTAGATACAAGGGTCATCTGGTGCTTCCCCAGAGCATAGACCTTAAACATGCGGTCTTTTATAAACTCCGTGCTTCTCCATCGGCAGCGCACTCTGGGTTCATCAAAACATATGAGATGGTGTGCCATAACTTCTTTTGGAAGGGGGTGCAACACAAAATTCAACATATGGTTGCCAAATGTGTTCCTTGTCAGGACCACAAGGGTGAAACTACACTCCATCCATATATCACCTCTTCAATCGCACAAATTTTCATGTCCCGGATATTCCTTCTTCATGGAATCCGTTATTCCATTATCTCAAACCACAACACAAATTTCACAAGTCATTTTTGCCTCCCTGACACCAAATTGCATATGAGTTCAGTTTATCACCCACCCATAGAGGGTTCGACCACAGTCGTCAACAAATATTCGGAAACTTATCTTCGTTGTTTCACCTCTAAAGAACAACATCAGTGGGAAAAGTGGCTCCCTCTCGCTGAATGGTGGTACAATAATTCCTACCATATTGCATCTAAAATGACTCCATATGAAGCAGTTTATGGTCACGCACCTCTAGTACTCCTCCCATCCACCCCCAGCAGTTCACCAGTCCAGGCAATTGACATGGTTCTTCGAAACCGACATAAAATTCTTCACCTCCTGCAGGACAATCTTCACCTGACAAGATCCCGCATGAAACAACAAGCTGATCAACATCATCTTGAGCACACTTTTCAAGTTGGTGATATGGTTTTTCTTCATCTGCAGCATTACAAGCAATCCTCCATGAAAGACAAAGGGCATCAAACACTCGCTCCAAATATCTTTGGCCCATATCTATTTCTTCAAAATATTGGGTATGTTGCTTATAAATTGGCACTTCCTCCTTCTAGCATTCAACAAGTGATCGGCGCCAACATCACTACACAAAGTGTTTTACCAGAATGGGATAATGAAGGATCCATCATTTCAAATTTGGATGCCATCCTCAATAAGCGCACTTGTCAGGTTCTCTCTTAGTCCATCACAAAGGTCTTCAATTCAGTGGCCCAGCATGCAACCAGAGGATTCTACATGGGAACCACTCCTTCATATTCAGTAGCTATTTCCACATCTAAAGCTTTGAGGACAAATATTTTTCTAAGAGGGAGGGGATGTTAAGAACTCATGTCAACCCCCCTATTTATTTTGTTGGTATATTTTTTTGAACACATATGCTTTGTAAGTCATCCAATTAGTATGATGTATTATCCCACATTCATGGGGAGTAAGTAATAGTTTTTAAGTCGTCCAGTTAATAGGTTGCATTATCCCACATTCATGTGGATTAATAGTTGTTTAGATTAGACGTAGTATATAAGTATGTGTTGAGGCTATTGAAAGCACCGAAGAGTTATTTTGTATTGAGCTTAATCAAAGGAGGTTGCCCCCTCGAAGTGGTCCACGATGAATAAAATATCTTTTGTGCTCCAATATTTTTGCATTCTCATTGTTTATTGCAGGAGATTCCCCATAGAGCTGATACTTTTGGAGATATAACATATTTTGGAGTCCAGCAAAAAATATTACCTGCATCATTTTTTGTTTCATGCCACCCGTGGGAAGATGCCACGATACAATTTGTTGAGAATTTGTTGTCGATTTTTGTAACTAATTTCGGCCCTATTTCAAGGTTGGTCTTGGGGGGCCAAACACTTTAAATATGCTCCTCATGGAAGAAGAAAGGGTTTGTTGGCTTTGAATTTGCAAGAATATTGTGTTTGTAATACTTTTGAATTAATATATAGAGTCGAATGCTGGTTATATGCATTTACAGGAATTCCTGTGTCTTTCCAAATTACAATTTGTGATTTTCTTTTCTCTTGTGCATGTGTTTCCTGTTTTATTTTACCTTATTTTTCTCTTCATGTCGTAGAATCAGTGTATATGGATAGGAATTCATACTCACATGCTCCTTCCATTGTCTCCGATATCCACTAAATGTTTACTCCAAAACTGGTGTGGAATTCATCCATGCGGTGCTCTATGCTAGCGGGCTATCATCTTTCTTCTCTTACGACTAGACCCCAAATACAATGAAAGTGATCGAGATGACACGTTTCTCCTGTAATCATTTTCCTACAAACTTCTCTCTTTCCTTGGATTTTTTTATTCCATAACCCGATAGCTCTTTCTTTTGTTTCCAACCACCAATGTTTGGCATTTATCCGGTGACATTATGTCTATACTTGCTATACATCTATGAGAGATCCCTCTCTGGAATTGTAGAATCCAGCTCCCTTTCCTAAAGTGGTTCTATTTTTACCTCAGGTTCCTCCTTTCCCACAACCTTGGGTGTGATTCTTGGTTCTAACAAACTAGTTCCGTTGCCAGGGACGAGATTGAATATCATCCCTGGGAAGAAAGATAAAGATTCAAAGGATAATAGGTTTCCACGAGAAAATGAAGACCCTTACAAGTGAGTAAGGTTGTCTATTTGTCCTAGAGACTCCACATCATGGCTGAACTACATCTGAAAGAGATCTTGGCTTCCCAGTGGCCACATACAAGACGTAATCCCGACAATGAAATATTTCCAAGTTTGGATTACCCCAATAAACCATTTGGGAATAAGGGAAAATATCATTTATATATTCCTCATTTTGAAAATTCCTCTACCCAAGAATTTTGTAGCATCCAGGGTTCCATAGAGGAAGCTCTCTTTGAAAAATACCTACAAAAATATAAATCAGAGTCGGATCTAAAGAACACCACAATAAACCTTGATAGGTTGGAAGCATACCTTCTAGACTCTCTCCGAAAAAACCTTCTGAGAACTAGAAGCCCGCTACTCTAGAAATTTCAACCCTGTACACCCCAGGTAGTGCGAAATCAACCTATCTTGCAAGTCCCTCCTATAGTCCCGAACGCTAGACCAATGGATGCATGTTTCTCCCCACTAGATCTACCTATTGAATTACATGACCTTCCTCAAGGTTATTCCCAGAGAATCTCGTTCTATGACGGGGAAGGAAATTTCACAGCTGGACAACACATTGACAAGTTCTAAGACTTCTTGGACCTAGATCTAATAGATGAAGATGACATGAAGATGAGGTTGTTCATGTTGAGCCTCTTGGGGGAAGCGAAGAAGTGGTTCAAATATTTTCCTACCAGGTCTATTTGCACGTTCACGTCTTTCCATATTGTGTTCTTGGAAAGGTGGTACAATAAAAGAGGCCCCTTACAAGTCCTGTCCCATTACAACAGCCTGAAGAAATGTGGTTTTGAGTCTGTACCTGAATTTTCTAACAGGTTTATGAGGACGTATAATTCCATTCCTGCTGACATCAAACCACTAGTGGATGCTGCAAAGTTACATTATGTCGATGCTTTTGATAGTGATTTTTCTCTGCTATTAAGGGAAAGAAAATCGAAAAATATTCCTGTGATGTTTCAAGACGCCTTGGAGGTGGAAGGTAACATGATGGCGAGCAGGAAGATTAGACAGAAAATGGAGATGAGAAAAGTCAGAGAAGTTGAGCCCTCCACCTTTGTTGCTTCTGCTAATAACGTAAAGTTTGAAATGATGTTGAAGATGATAGAAAAGCTTATGGATAAATTATCAGTAGATAATGGATTGTAGAACCGGGATCAGAATAAGCCCCGAATTAGAAATCCAGATTTTAGGAGGCCCAACCCTCCTCAACCCCCTCAGATCACACAGAGAGAGGAAAGAAACCCCTGAAACCCGAACAATCAGTAGATACAGCCACATTTCCCTGAAAATTATGTCGACGTTGAAGGCAAAGAAGAACCCATTGAAGATCAAATCCATCATCTCAAAGATCTGGACCCCAACATATACCTCAGAAAAGCAAAGCATAATCTGTATGCTAAAGGGGAGGAGCCAAAAGACCTTGAAGAAGAGTCAGAGAAGTACTAGAGGGGGTATATGCATGCCATAGATGAGGTTAAGAGGAAGATCCAATTGAGGATTAGAGACATCACCTTCAATAGAGGCAAGCAGAATCTGAATCAGACATCCACTAGCCTGCAAGATGATGATAGAAATAAAGAAAAATAAAAGGTGTAGATCCCATACATAGAACCAATGGATAAAGGTGGAAAGGTGAAGGAAGTTAGGCCACCAGCACTTATAGAGGTGGAAAAGGCTATGCCTGCTTTCAGCTTGCAGACTAAACTCTCCAAGATAAAAATCTCTATTCCCTTTAATGAATTATTAAAAAATAAAGAATACTAGGATAATATAACAGGGATGGTTAAAGTGTGGAAATTGAACCCAGGTGTTAGAACAATTACACTCACAAAAATTGCCAATTACACATGCAAATTACACACAAAGGAGACTGAATATGGAGCAGAACACTAATCTGTATTGAATAAGTGTACAATAGCCAACCCTATGAATTCATAGGCTTCCACAATAAATAATTACATGATATATTCGAATGCATAAGGATGCCATTCAAATTTGGTCAAAAGCAAGCTTACTAAATCTACGCAAATCCCCCATAGGTGCATAAAGCAGTTTCCAAATCTATCTAGAAACTCACGAATTGGAAAAATCAATTAGGAAATCCAATAGATGGTGGAAGGACAACTCATACATTCTTTTCATAGGAGAAAAGAGTGGAGGATGATGAGGACAAAAAACAAGTTAACTTCACCTAGTCAAACTTTCCCAATTGCCTTAAAACTCAGAAAAAGCAGGCAATAAAGCAGAAAAAGTAGACATGCGCTAGGAAGGCCAGGAATAAAGTAGATTTGATTCCAAGTGGTTTCCCAAGCACTCCATGACTCAAATTTAGAAATTTTGACAACTATGGATGTGTGGAGGACAACTTGCATAAGGTGGAATATGGAAACTAGGCAAATAAGACAAAAATTGGATTAATTAATGTCTAAGGTAGCTAACTATGGGTTGATTATTCTAAAACCCCCCCTTAATCCTAACTTATGAGTAAAATATCAGAAAATTATAGGGCCTAGAAACAAGGCTTAGTCACCCTTTACATACTGCATGTCCATTTAACCAA
>LPNX010406563.1:715848-729714 GCA_001517045.1 Pseudotsuga menziesii
ATTAAACATGGACAGTAAAACAAAATTTGAAAATATTGTCATCACTCATGCTTCACAGCATGATCAGCAATCTCTAGCAGTGATTTGATATTGCTGAATTTATTCTCACAAAAAAATTTGGTGAATATATCTGCTACTTGTTCTGAAGATGAACACAAGAGCAGGTGAATGGTGCCATCATGCACAAGCTGTCTAATGTAGTGCATATGGATCTCAATTTGTTTGGTTCTCTGTCTCTGAACTGGATCATTGTAGATTTGAATGCTACTCTAATTATCACAATAGATAGTAATTGAGTATTCTGATTCGAAGCCACACTCACCAAGTAACCCCTGCAACCATAAACATTGAGTTGTTGCATTTACAACTCCTCTGTACTCTGCTTCTGTAGATGAGAGTGCAATGGCACTCTGTTTCTTGCTTGACCAGCTGATTGGCCCTTCAGCAAGAATGAGCACATATCCTGATGTTGATTTTCGATCTGTGTTGTCACCTGCCCAATCACTGTCAGTAAACCCAATAAAATCAAGATCAGATTTAGCTTTATAGAAGATCCCATGAGTCCTTGTTCCCTAAAAAAAGTTAAGGATCCTTTTGGATGCTCTCCAATGGATCTCATGAGGCTGATCCATGTATCTTGAAGCCACATTTACTACATAAGAAATATCATGTAGAGTATGTGTAAGATACAGCAAACATCCAATCAATTTCCTATACAGTTTATTGTTTACCATAGGTGAAGAATCAGCTTCTTCAAGCTTAACTCCTAAAAGGAAGGGAGTCTTGCTTGGCTTGCAATCCTTCATGTTGAGTTTGTTCAGAAAATACAAGGCATATTTGGACTGATGTACTTTGACCCATATTTGGTTTGAGCAATCGCGAGCCCCAAGAATTGGCTCAATAAGCCCAAATTAGTCATTGAGAAGGCATGGTTCATTGCATCCTTCAAGGAAGCAATTTCATCCTTTGAGCTTCCTGTAATAAGAAGGTCATCAACATACAAAAAAATGATCATTAATGAACCATGAATCAAATTCAAATAGACATTTGGATCTGAATTGCATCGAACAAAATTCAGTAATAGCAGAAAGCTGTCAATCTTGGCATACCAAGCCCCGGGGGCTTGCTTAAGCCCATACAATGACTTCCTTAGCCTGCACACAAGAGATGGATTAGTATAAAATCCTTGAGGCTTATTCATGTAAATCTCTTCAGTGATATCTCCATTCAGGAAATCACACTTCACATCCATGTGATGTACCTCCCACTGCTTTGAAGCTGCAATGGCTAAGGCTAGCCTGATGGAGTCCATCTTTGCCACTGGTGCAAAGGTCTCATTGTAGTTTATTTAATGTACTTGTGAGTATCCCTTGGCTGCCAATATGGAATTATATTTCAAAGGTGAACCATCAGCAGCAAATTTGGTTTTGTAAACCCACTTACACTGAACTAGCTTCCTCCCTAGGGGAAGATCAACCAGCTCCCAAGTGTTTTTCTTCTGGAGTGAGCTGAACTCTTCTTTCATGGATGTTTGTTATATTGGATAATTTTCTGCATATTCATATGTTTGTGTGTCTTATTCAACCATCATATAGTATTTATCAACAAACATAGGATCTTTCATGCACAGAGCACTCTCAAAC
Source organism: Pseudotsuga menziesii (assembly GCA_001517045.1). Classification (NCBI taxonomy): domain Eukaryota; kingdom Viridiplantae; phylum Streptophyta; class Pinopsida; order Pinales; family Pinaceae; genus Pseudotsuga; species Pseudotsuga menziesii. Next base: position 717,492 of record LPNX010406563.1, read on the forward strand.
TGAGATCTAGTCCTCCTAGAATCATTAGGATTTTCAGCTAGTTCTCCAGCTACATGAATGGTCTTTGCTGCCCATTTTTGTCTTGTAGGAATATTAGGATCTTAAATTAAATCATAATTATTAGAAATATCAGAATTATCAAGTTCAACTATCTCTTCACTTACATTCAAAGGTTCTGGTGGTGAAGAGGATTCTCCAACTTCCACTGCTGCTAGGGGCTCTTCTTGGAACTGAACACTCCTTTCAATGAAGGATTTGTTTGTGATAAAATTGATCAGCTTGTACCCTTTTGAATTTTCAGAGTACCCAAAAATCAGACACTCTTGGCTTTGGGGCTGCAAAGCATTCCTCTTTTATGTTGGAATTCTAGCCCAAGCCCTTGAGCCAAAAATCCTGAAATGGGGCACATATGGCTTGTGCCCACTCCCTGCTTCGAAAGGAGTCATACCATCAAGCTATTTATGAGGCACCCTATTCTGGATATAGGCTGCATAGTTTATAGCTTCGGCCCAAAACTTTGGTGGCAAAGTCTTAGCCTCCATCATGCATGTTGCCATCTCTTTCAGTGATCTATTCTTCCTCTCAGCAACACCATTTTGGTGTGGTGTGTAAGGGATAAAATGTTGAATCTGAATACCTGCATCTGCACAATATTGAATGAACTTAGACTTGACATACTCACCACCATTTTCAGATCTGAGGACCTTGAGTTTCCTCCCAGACTGGTTTTCAACCAAAGCCTTAAAGACTTTGAAGAGGCCATAAACTTCATACTTGTGTTTCAGGAAGTAAACCCAGCAATACCTGGAAAAGTCATCTATGAATGTCAATGCATATTTTTCCTGACTCATTGACATATGAGGAAATGGACCAACAACATCACTGTGGATCAAATCAAGAGGTGCAGAGGTTCTCTCATGACTAGCTTTCTCAAATTTATGCTCTGGTTGTTTTCCTAAGATGCGACCTTGATAGACTCCTTTGGAAAACTTAATCTTTGGTAACCCTATGACCATTTATTTTTCACTAAGATCAGAAAGATACTTGTAATTGAGGTGGCCAAATATTTCATGCCAAAGCTTGATTGCCTCATTAGCATGAATCAGAAGAGCAGAGGGGTTTGAGTAGGGTAGGAAGTGTGAGAACATGTATACCTTTGAAGTGTGATTTGCAACTCCTTTTGCAATGACTTTACCACTTGATATCTCTGTGATCGCAACTTCATGAGGGGAGAATATGACCTTCTTTGGAGATTCTGTGTGGGTCATCTGATACACTGATAAGAGGTTAGAGGCAAGACCTGGAACATACAATACATTGCTGAACTTACCACGGTCAAGATCAATCCTCCCTTTGCCCAAACTTTCAGTGAGAGAGTCATCTCCCAGTACTATTGGTGGACCTTTCAACATGTCAAGTGAGGTGAATTCCCCCTTGGTCTAAACCATATGTCTTGAAGCTCTAGAATCAATGATGAAACTAGGTGAGCTTCATGTTCTAGCAACCAATGCATGAACTCTCTCTCTATCTTCTGAATTTGATCCTCCTTCTCTCTTCTTTGAGCTGTTAGGAAGGGAGATGCCATTCTTCTCCAGGATTTGGTTCAGTATGTCAATTTACTTCTTCATGCAGGAGCTTTCAAGATGATTTCCCTTACTGCAGTATGCGCACTTCCTCATTTCTCCTTTGTTCTTCTTCTTCTGGGGGTTCTTCTTGGAACCTTGAGGCTCCTCTGGAGACTTGTTCTTGTCTCTATTTTGCTCAGGCGGCTTCTTAGCTTTCTTATTTCCTTTTGAATCCACCCTCAAATCTTGAACAACCAGAGCTTGGTATTTGGAAGGTTTGATGGTGCCCATCATCACCAGTTTATCTTGTTCTTGTGTGAGAGATCCCATGAAATCTGCAAGGCTAGGCATTTTCTAGGCTCAAGCTGTCAACTTTGTGGCATAGAAGGTTGATACAAACACTGAATAGTCATGGCCAAGCTTTGAGAGTATGGACAAAACCAGTTTCTCATCCTTCTTTTTTATCCCACATTGTTTTAACTGCAAAATAAGGGCTTTGAACTTGGAAAAATAGAGTTGCAGGGATTCAAAGCTATTTGGACTCAAGGAGATCAATTCATTTTCATTTTGATGTCCCCTTATCTCATATTTCTTACCAAAAATATCAAAAATCTTCTCCCGTACTTCATTTGGTGATGTTAATCCATCAAGATGGAAAAGGAGGTCTCTGGGTATGCTTAGACACAGGATACCATAGGCCTCATCCCTCCTGTTGTGCCATTTAATTTTCTCTATAGCTACATTGGGCTCTACTTATATTTCCATAGTCACTCTATAGAGGCCTTTCACTCTCAATAGTATCTCCATCTCTGTTTTCCATTCAAAGAAGTTAAATGGAGTCAAGATGATCTTCTAAGATTGATCCATAGCTAAGAAATTGTCCCTTCAGTCAGAAAAATGCTCCTAGTCAATGATGTTGAACCTGTAATAACAAATTGGAAGGAGAGAAATTGATCTACAAAGGATCTGATAGCATGTGGAAATTGAACCTAGGTGTTAGAACAATTACACTCACAAAAATTGCCAATTACACATGCAAATTACACACAAAGGAGACTGAATATGGAGCAGAACACTAATCTGTATTGAATAAGTGTACAATAGCCAACCCTATGAATTCATAGGCTTCCACAATAAATAATTACATGATATATTCGAATGCATAAGGATGCCATTCAAATTTGGTCAAAAGCAAGCTTACTAAATCTACGCAAATCCCCCATAGGTGCATTAAGCAGTTTCCAAATTTATCTAGGAGCTCACGAATTGGAAAAATCAATTAGGAAAGATAATATATGGTGGAAGGACAACTCATACATGATTTTCATAGGAGAAAAGAGTGGAGGATGATGAGGACAAAAAACAAGTTAACTTCACCTAGTCAAACTTTCCCAATTGCCTTTAAAACTCAGAAAAAGCAGGAAATAAAGCAGAAAAATCAGACATGCACTAGGAAGGCTAGGAATAAATTAGATTTGATTCCAAGTGGTTTTCCAAGCTCTCCATGACTCAAATTTAGCAAGTTTGACCACTTTGGATGTGTGGAGGACAACTTGCATAAGGTGGAATATGGAAACTAGGAAATAAGACAAAAATTGGATTAATTAATCTCTAAAGTAGCTAACTATGGGTTGATTATTCTAACATAAAGGTCAAGGGGATTTTCAACCAGACATCCTAGAGGTAAATGATGATTCTCCCACTATCAGTTTCACGACCAAGATCAAACATGGAGACGAGGAAGAAGTTCCTCCTTTCTATCTGAGCTTAAATGTGCTTGATATGGTCATACATAATGTTATGTTGGATTTAGGGGAATCTCATAATTTGATGCTAAAGGGGGTGGTAGAGATTCTAGGGTTAAGAGTCACTCGACCTTACAAAAAAATGTACTCTTTTGACTCCCGAAAGGTGAACTGTATCGGGTTAATTAAGGATATGGTAGTGACTCTAATAGAATTACCTTCCAGAATTGTGGTGATGGATGTGGTAATGGCAGATATTCCCCCTATGTTTGGCATGTTGTTGTCTAGGTTCTAGAAATCCAAGCTAAAAGGGAGCCTACAAATGGACATGTCTTATGCCACCATTCCTACGGCTAGAGGAAATAAAAGGTTGTTCAATGATAAAATATTCTCGTACATGGTCAATAGCCCAGACAGGCCGAAAGATCATGGCATATATGTTGTTGACATTGATATTGGGTCCTCTATTTTATTCAATGACTTCTCCCCTGTAGCTTTGAAATCTCAACAACAGTCAAAGAAGGGGGGAGAAGACTTGTCGAAAATCAAAGCATTATGAATGTGAAAGAAAAGGAGGAAGGACTTTGGACATTGTAGTTCGATGGTTCGGTTTCTAATATAGGAGATGGCGCAGGTGTGTATATAATTTCTCCTCTTGAAGAATCTGAAATCTTGTCTTACTAGTTGAATTTTGAATGCACTAAAAATGTATAAGAATATGAATATTTTTTATTGGGGTTACATGCTTTGAAAATCAGGAAATCTAGAAAGATACAGGTCATTGTAGATTCATAATTGGTCATAAATCAAATAAATGAAATTTATCAGACCAGGCATCCCAGAATGAGAGCTTACATAAATGAAGTATGGGACATATTTGGAAATTATTTCACCAAGCATGTGGTCAAGGTATTCCCCAGGAGATAAAACATGATTGTCGATGCCTTGGTGGTCACGGCTGGCAGATTCAGAACCCCTATGGCTGGACGGAGAACACATAAGGTGTGCATCAGAAACATGCCCTCTATTCCTGAAAACTCCAAACACTGGCATGTTTTCAAGGACGATGAGCAAATCAAGAGATTTCTGGAGTTATCAGATGAGTTTGAAAACACCCAGAAAGATAACGAGAATTTCCTCCTCGAAAATCTACAGGATTCTGAGGGTGACGAGCAAGGGATTAATGAGAGTGGGAAATACAGAAATTCCCAGGGAAGGAAGCACATAATGCAATTAAAGGGTAACCATATTCCTAGAGGTATAATTCCTATGGAGAAGTTTTTTTATCATAATGACGTGTCCAAGGATCCCAAAATGAAACCTGCTGAGGATTCTTTTGAGGATAAGAACATCGGGCCTGAAGACCACTCGAAGATCATAAAATTATCAAAGAAGTTGTCGGCCAAAGAGAAGGAGGATTACGTCAGTCTGATGAAGAAATATACTAATTTCTTCGCATGGATATATGAGGACCTTAAAGAGTATGACACCTCCATCATACAACATACTATCCCCATAAAGCCTTGAAAAAATCCTTTTAAGAATAAATTGAGAAAGGCCAATCCAAAGTTGTTTCCTATCATTGACAAAGAAATAAGGAAGTTGTTTGACACCAAAATAATTGTGACACTGATATTTTCTAAGTGGGTCACGAACGTGGTGTCTGTAAGGAAAAATAATGGTGATATTTGGATATGCATTGACTTCATAAATATTAACAAGTTTTCCCTTAAACACAATTATCCTTTGCCCAAGATGGAACATATCTTGAAAATAGTCATGGGATCGAAGAGGATTTCCACCATGGGTGGCTTCTCGAGTTATAAACAAGTGAAGGTATTGCCTAAAGCTCAAGAAAAAATTGCTTCCACCACACCATGGGGAGCATTTATGTATGCCAAGATGCCTTTTGTTCTCATGAACGCAAGAGACATGTTTCAATGCGCCATGGACATAGCCTTCGTTGAAGAAAAATAAAAATTTGGGGTGGTCTATATGGATGATATTACGGTATACTCCAAATTTGATAAGGAACACATCCAACATCTAGAGAAGGTTTTCCTGAAGTACAGAAGGTATGGGATATTGTTGAACCCCCAAAAGTCCCATTTCAGGTTAGAAGAGGGGAATTTGTTGGGACATATCATTTTGAAGGATGGTATAAAGATAGATTTGGAAAGAATCAAAGCCATTTAGAAATTTGAAGAGCCAAGGAGAAAAAAGGAGGTGCAGTCATTCATTGGATAGGTAAATTTTGTAAGAAGATTCATCCCCAGATTTCCCAAAATGCTGATGAACATTACTAACATGTTGAGGAAATACAATGAGTTTAAATTAACACCGGATGCAGGGGCAAATTTTGGAGATATAAAAAAGGCCCTTATAGAGGCCCCTGTCCTAGTAAGTCCATATTTCAGTAAAAACTTCCTAATTTTTTCTTATGCATCAGAGCACACGGTTGTTGGGGTATTGTAGAAAAAGAATGACCAAAATGATGACCTACCTATAGAATTTTTTAGCAAGGTGTTGAGAGATGGAGAATTGAAGCATGATATAATCGAAAAGCAAGAATATGCACTGATAAAATAACTAAAGGATTTCAGGGTCTACATACTCCATTCCCACATCATCGCTTATGTTCCCAACAGCATTGTGAAGAGCATCCTCACTCAGCCAAACCCAGAAGGAAGAAGGGTGAAGTGGATTGTAGTGCTATTAGAATATGATATTGACATCAAGCCCACCAAACTGGTTAAAGGTCAAGGGCTGGCCAAAATGATGATGGAATCCAATTGCGATTCCTTGCAGCCAAATTTCTTTGCCAGTCACTTACTCTAGCTAGATGCTGGGATACAGGTAATGCCTAGTTTTTCCACGTCCCATTGGTATTATAACATTGTATATGTTTTAAGGAATGTACAGGCACTAGCAGGTCTATGAAAAACAAGGGTGAGGTCAGTAAAGTTAAAATATGCAAAATTTTGTATTCTGAATGAGAACCTGTATTTGAAGGACCCAGGTGGTATCCTTTAGAAATTCTTGCTAGAAGACGAAGCCCGACAGACCATAGAGGAGTTTTAAAAAGGAGATTGCGGAGGACACCACTCCTGGAAAGTTATGAAGAAAAATATTTTAAGGGATGGTTTCTATTGGCCCTTGTCGTTTTCTGATGTGTACAAAGAGATCACCAAATGCCACCATTTCCAGGTTCTCAAAGGAGAAATAAAACTTTTCCCTGTTCCTCTTAACCCCATATCCGTAGAAGCACAATTTCAGTAGTGGGGGTCAGAATTCACTGGAGAGATAGATCCAAACTCCTCTGGGAAGCACAGGTGGATTCTAATGGCTACAGATTACTTTACCAAATGGATCGACCCAATACCCACCAGAAGAGATACTGATGAGGTAATTATGAATTTTTTAGAAGAAAACATTTTGGCTTGATTTGGGTTCCCCCAAAGAATAGTAATAGATACTGCTGCAACTTTCAAGTTAAAAAAGATGGTAAATTTATTCTTGTTGGCTTCTATCACCTTCCTTGTCTCCAATCGTGGTTTAAAAACACCATAATACCAAAAATAAACCACAAGACATTGGCCCGACAAAGAAACTCCATCGAAAACACCTGCGAGGCAGGCACAGTCTCACCCGAGATATCTAATAGGTAACTGCTAGAACCATGTTTCCATAGTTGGAGAGTGATTATAGTCCCTTGGCATGTGGCCAAGGCACTCGATGAAGGCATCTTGGATAACTGGATAGTTCCTACATGACTAAACATAACTATATGTTATCGTGCACGATGTGACCTTGTCCTTAACCTTAACAACTGGAACAACTTGGGAAACACAGCTGATTTCTTAAACTAACAGGCCATTGTGACTTATGTTTTAACATAGGAAATAAACCACAAACTTTCTTACATATCCCAACAATTTCTTAATAGTTATTCATTCAGTGATTTACAATATGTTTCTTATGCATTCAACAGTAGCTCATCAACACACGGTAAGAAAATAACAAACATTCACACATTAGAGGAATTTTGGGGTCTAAAATGGGCCTCCTAAGGAAAATAATAAAATAATAGTTAAAATAATAAAATAATATTGATTAATTTTGGAGGAAGAAAGAAAAAAACTACATTTTGTGTTCGTATTTTCGACATATCTCCCTGTGTTTTTACTCAAATTTCGATCGTGAGAGCTCGTTGGATGCATAATTTGATTCTGCATCCAACGAGTACCCATACTGCATACTTTTGACAGACCCCACTACATCATCATCACGTTTTTTCAGGTATTTCTTGTTTTTGGGGTAGCGGGGTCCGTCAAAAGTATGCAATGTGGGTACTCATTGGATGTGGAGCTCTCTCAATCAAAATTTGAGTAAAAACACAATGAGATATGTCGAAAATACAAACAAAAAAAGTAGTTTTTTTTAATGACAAATATGTCAATTCAACCATTATGGTTGACTTATTTTATTGAAATTCTATTGGTTCTTGAATTCCAACTCACAAAAACTTATTTTGGCACGTTTTCTTATAAGGCCCATTTTAGACCCCAAATTTCCTCTAATGTCAACATATACAACATCAATCAACCATTTAAACAGACAGAATAACATGGAAACCCATCTGGTAAAAACCACCAAGGTGCTCTTCATTTGGCATGAGAATTGGATATAGCACCTTGCAGTCTCTGACTTATAGACCGATCTTATGATATGTCTTTTGTTGTAATCTCATAGATCACATAGGGTTACCAATAATACACATTAAAAGTATACATACATAGTAGAAACAAGAGATAAGAACAATTAAGTGGAATAATAGATTGTATTATTATGAAAGGGTCCATACAATATAGATAACTGAACCGAGTTCTCATATGGCTCAACAACCTAATATATATGAATTACAAAACAGTTACAAATAACTACCGGTCGGTTTGGTCAACCAACACGACCTTATGTGGCCGACCTAATCTCTAATTAGTCGGCTGTCGGCTAATAGACTAAGTCGGCTATAATTCTAGTCGTCTTAATGACTTGCTCCTCCAACATCTCCCCCAGAAACAAAATGTTTCTTCCTCCTGAAGAAACAGGGAGGTACCAAAATTTCCTTGCCTATCGTAAGTAGTTATTTCCATGTTTGATCTTCATGGGATATGAAGTCTAATGGTTGGTCTCTTCTGTACACAGACTTCGACAATTGCTTCAGCTGTTACTGCCAACTGATGTTGGAATTCCATCCAAATTTGTAATACTTTTTGAATGTCGATGGTTAATGTAGTCAAACTTAATAATATTGACATATTTTCTTGAATGGAAATTTCTGCTATCCTTTCCATATCGAGACCCATAAACTGGTCCTTTTCCTCTGTAGTTTCAAAAAGTTGTTTCATCTACGGGTAGATGATGTCTACTTTTTCTAAACTTGGAATTTCTTGCTGTACCCACTGATGTGCTTGTCACTCTTGTTTCTGTAATTTGGTTGTTTCGAGCACTATCTGATTTTCAATTGTGCTTCTAAGTGCTTCCTCTGTGCTTTTTCTCTTATCCAGCTATTGGATTTCTTGTCGGGTTTGCTAGGTTTGGCGATATACTTTCCCATAATAAGCAGGATAGTCTCTTAGTACTTCTTCTGTAATAACTGACTCCTCCATGTGATCTTGGAGTACCTTGTATGCTTCTGTAAAAGCTGTATGCTGCTACATCAACAGTTGAGTTGTTTCTTCTTTCTGCTCCTCTCTCATTTCCTGCATCTGTTCCTGTAGCATAGACACCACGCTCTCAAATAGCTGATAAGCTCTTTCTAAAGGCTTGTTGGTTTTGTCCTCTGTTGGTCTAGGTATCATAGATTGCACGAGGTTTCTGCATTTGTTAAGGAACTCAATTTGTTCTTTTTCATTGTTGTCGAGCTCCTTACGTCTGTTCTGGCTCCTTGTTTTTGTTTCTATTTCCAGGGTTTCCAGGAGTTTCTCTAATTCTCCATCATTTAGCTTGGTTGCATCAACTGCAGTGGTTGATCCAAGTTGAATGATGTGGACCATTGTCGACTATCCTTGATGGTCCTTCTTCTTTTTCTCTTTCTTTTTCTTGTGTTTTTGCTGTTCTACTTGCTTTGGCACCTGTCTACTTGCAAGATTCAAAATTGGATTTTCTGGTTGCTAGCTAGCAGTAGTTGATCGTATTTCTAGTTGGGCTGGTTGGATGACTGTTTTAGCTGGTTGTGCATCTGGTTGGTTAGATACAGAGGGTCCAGATGTGAATGCGATTGGTGCTAACAGTTGCGGCGAAAGTGGTTCTAGTGCAGTTGGTTTGAGTATACGTTTTAGGATGGGGAGAGGTGGTGATGGCATTGGTGAATGGTAAGGTGTGATTGGGTTGGTAGAGGTATGGTCGGGTTACAAGTCATGGATTTGTGGTGCTGAATCTTCTTGAAGGTCAGAGAATAGTTGGTCGATTTCTTGATTTATTTCCTCGATGTTTTCTCCTTCCTCATCTCCGATCGGTTCAGAGGCTAGTGGGTGGGTTTCGGGGATGGTTGGGATGATAGATGTAGTCTGATTTGTGACCACAACAACTTCTTTGTTGGGGTTTCTTTCAAACTTCAAGCTTCCTTGGCCTCTGGGGTACTTATCCAGGTTGGGGAGTGGGTAGTCTAGATCCTCCAACTTCAAACAAAGGGGCTTTGGTGAATAGCTTTTGTAATGAAGTGAGTAACTCAGGCAATTTTTCAATGTATGCCTGGAGGTCTCTGTCACAGTTAAACTTTTCCTTCAAGGTCTCTAACATAGCCTTCTTGCATATGTCGCGTGGGCTTGTGGAAGGAGGTTCTAGAATTATCTCTTGCGTTATTTTGGTTGGAGACAGGGGTGGAGGTGTAGACACAAGTTCCACAACATTCTCAGCTGTTGAAGTGTTTGTGCTTTTCACCTTCTTTGGCCGACTTTTTTGTGCCCTTGCTTCAATGAATCTTTGGAACTGGGTGTCCACCAAAAATTTGTTTGCTGCGACATCTTCTATAATGTCGCATGCCATGGCTACAAGTTCTTCCTTGTCTTCTGAGGACTCTAGAATGATAATTTTGTGCTTACCTTTCCCTTGCTCCTGTTCCTGAGTTTTCTTTCTTTTTCTTGAGGCTTCTATCTCCTTTGACAATTTGCATATATTTTCCTTGGTGATAGCATACTCTGGATCTTCAGTATCTATCTCTCCCCTTGGGTCTTGAGTCGAGACAATGCTTTCTTCAACTGGATTGGTTACTTACTGTTATGTTTGTGTCTCTTCCCTTTATGCTGTCAGAGATTTGATTATGATTTGTAGTCGATCGATGCCTTCGACCGGTGTCTCCTATGACACAAATTTGCTGATGTATAAGTTGAGCTCATAATCTTCCTCCTTCTCTTGGTCTATCAGTGGCTCTTCTATTGATAGGTCTATTTCTTTTTCTCTTGCTGGTATTGACAGTTTTGTACCAGTCTGTCGAGCTATCTATGGAAAGATATCTTTGACTGTCGGGTAGTAGTCGAGAGTCCTTGCCTTTTCCTTAGTGCCCTGCATGTACCATATCGTGGTATGGTCAAGTTCTAACTAGATGTGGGAATTTTTGGGTAGACTTCATCGGATGTTTTGGGGTACCCTCCATCTAGCCGTGCAGACTTTTAGCTATTGGAAGTAGTTTTCTAACAACACTTTTCCTTTTGCAAGTTCCTTCATTGTTCCATTTTGGGAGAATGGTTTGAATCTCCACATATGGAATTTTTTCAGTTCTTGAAATTTTTTATCCCCGATAGGGCACAAGGAGTACATGACTATCCATATTATGAGGGATGGGAACCTTATAATCCCCCCAACTCCTGGCATTTTTCATAAATGCCTTTGAGCATGTTAGTGACGTACTCATCCCATCTACATATCTTTCGTGTGTTGGAAATGGTATCCACTGCATCCAACATATCCAATTTGAGGTCACTTCCTTGACCTGTCAGTGTAAGTGCAGTGGCTATGATCTTGGCCACTATTTGCAGCGTTCGAGCTTGTATTTGGATAATCATTATCCCTTTGGAGTTTTTTCTTGATGCTAATATTGTTAGCTCTTCGACCAGTCCTTCTTTTATACTAACTGGTACTGGTTCACCTTGGTTCGATAGACCTATCAATTTGTAGATTACTTCCCCAGATATGTCGACCGGTCTATCAAAGTAAAATCTGTCATTCTGGTACTAGCTTATGATAAATGTCACTGTGGTTTCTTTTGTGCCTCCAAAACTGGCCATGAGCAGCGCGTTGATGTAATTTACAATGGTACTATGACTGATTTTCGCTGCAGCTGCGGTAGGCTTTTTTTCGACATAAGGCCATTCTTTTATCTCAGCCCATAATTTTGTCCATGATCTCTCTTGAACCTTAGCATTCTTGATGTTATTTAATCTCTTTACTAATGGTGTCTCCGTAGTCTATAGTTCTTTGGCCTTGGCTACATCTCTGGTTTGTTTTGGTGCCATCTTGTCGGTCTGCTAGTCGATTTTATTTCAGTATTCTTGACTTTCAGTCATCTGGTTGCTTAGTTGCTCTCTCTGTTTCACATGCGGTAAATGATCCTTTGGCAGTTCAGTATTTATAGTTGATGCGTTTGATGTTTTTGTTGATGGGTGTATTAATGGCAGACATGATGGTCTAGCATGAACACTTGAGTTTGCATTAATGGTGATTTGGTTTTGGCGCTCGTAGTCATGAATGCACGATGGGATTGTTGAGGTTGTTGGTCGATGTTGATTATGAAAATGGTCGATGGGCATGATATCGGTTGTCGTAGCGGTGATTTCATGTCATACTTCTTTATGTATTTTGATCCTCTTTTGCTTTTTGGATTTTCATATTTTAATATCTTTTGTTTAACCATTA